>JABXWE010059701.1:0-10096 GCA_014611495.1 Limonius californicus
ATACGTGATATAATACGGTTACTAACCACACATTAATTCACACATTACTGTATTTACAATTCCTTCATACATTATCTACCAATAGCAGTACAATCATTAATCAATTCTATAATACTTGAACCACTGATACTAACTACTAGCCCTACTTATTTCTTTCTATATTATAGTTTTTAAGGCAGATTAAACGAGAAATATGGGAGAGATAAGGAATAATTTGATAATTAAGTTTCTTTATTTCCTTGGCTAATACATTTTTTGAATACTGCTGAAGTAATAATGCAACTAACTCATTTATGATATATAATATACTCGTAAATATACGTTATTAAATAAATAGTAATATAATATAATTTTGTTACAGCCTGAATTGAATGTGTAAGTACGAAATTCTATAATTAATACAATGCCTGATAAGTTAATTTATGTGATACTGATGAAGAAATATTAGAACGTTATTAAACATTATCAAATATTATTAATGGATAATTAAAAAATAGGATGGACAACAACAAGCTGTACCAATTTAAAAGAATTCTACACCAGCCTGGTAATTCAAAATCGAGTGCAGCCATTTTCGTAGGTAATCCATAGTATTCTTTTCTTTATCTTCCCAAAATAAAAATAACTGATCATGGTTTTCTATTACAGAAACAGTAGCTTAGCTGTGATAACTTTGTCGCAGCTCGTTATGATAAAAAACCAAAATTGGTCACAGTCTTGACATCGATCTGATAATAAAAAATAAATACATTCTTGTAATGGAGTTAGATGGATCATGATCTTTAAGAATGCTAGTAAAAATTTCCACCTACTACATCCAGATATTCTTATTATACATTTGTATCCATTTTCCGATCATTTTCTCACGTTACTATCTATAATCTTGGATATATTGCAGACTAATTTTAAAAAACCAGTATGTAGCAAGGCTGCTTATTATTGTAGCTACAATCACAATAGAATTTTATTTTACGTAATTTTAAGACACTTTAGTAACTAGCCTCTTAATGTAGAGCAATAAATGATTTAAAATAATACTTCCGAATGCATATTTTGTGATAATTACCGAATCTACTTTTGCTAGCTACTTGTGCCATTTTCTGTATTTTTGTAATCGCTAGAAGTTGTCTTAGCACGACCCAGCTAGAGTTAAAAATAATTAGTTTAATTGACTCAGGCGTTGAATCCAGGGAAATAACCTTTATATAACAGTTGTATTGACCAGGCTAAACCAGATCTTCCTGTGCTTCGTAGTTAATTCGGAAACGGGTCGATGGATTTCGCCAATACTGGAAATAACCATCTATTGTTGTAATATGTTTTGACCGTAGTAACATATTTTGCGCAACCATTCAAGTTTCGAATCACTCTTACAGAATTACATATAAATCACACGCATAACTTAATACTATTTTCGGAAAGGTAATTTTATGTTTGTCTAGTTTTCAAATGCAATAAATGTAAGCAACAACGTTTACATAATAATAACTAAAATAGTTTAAATAGAGTGCTAGCTTTATTGCATCGTTATACGAGGGGTGTTCAAATTTACACGGAAATGTTTAAATTAAAGCTCCATCTGAAGACAATTCCAAAAATAAAATCAATTATATTGTTATTAACGTCCCCATGACAATTGTTTCGCTGTAATATTATATTAAATGTTGCAGTTACGATGCCGAGAAGTTCAGTTCATTGTAGCGCACAATAGAGGACAATCAAGAAATTTCTTGTAAATAAAGGCTTACATTCGAATGAAATTCTTACAAGACACAATACGGTGATCAACGTTTTTTTAAAAGTCGAGTTTTTGAAATGTCGAAATCTATCTAAGAGAGGATGCGTATAAAAAGGGGGGCCAGATGTACGACGAGGTACGATTTTGGGTTAATCGTGAAAATGAAGAAAAAGTTGATGCCCTTATTCGGCAAGGCAGATAGACAAAGTAACAGTTCGTAAAATTTCTCAAAATTTCCAATTTAATGCCAGCAAAGTGTTGAATACATAATTAAAAACAAGATAAAGTATCGTAAGCTAAATGCCAAGTGGATTCCGCGCTTATTGTCCAAGGAACACAAGTTGAATGGTTTGCAAATCGCTTCTTCTTTACTGCAGCTATATAAAAAGCAAGGAGATTTATTTTTGGACCCAATTGTGACAACTGATGAATCCTAGGTACGTTATCCTACTCTTGAGTCAAAACCTGCAAGCATGCACATTTTAACATGATAAAGTGATGGCAAGATTTCTTGGGATTTTCTCTTGATTCCCTTACAGAACGTCGTACAATTAAAGCAGACTATTATTCGACACATTTGACGATAAAGTTAATTAGGCGATCAGGAACCGAAGAACGGAAGAGAAGACAAAGTTATGCTTACTTGCTTCAAGACATTGCTCGCCTTCATACAGCTGCAAGAACCAGAGGCGGTCCTAATCCCGCCCCCTCTGATTTTTATTTGGTTGGTTCATCCCAAAAATGTTTAGTTGGTAATATATTTCAGTCAAATAACGACGTCATAAAAGCTATTCAATAGTGGGGACACATCTAACCCAAAGACTTCTTCCAAGAAGGCACTAGACAACTTCTAGTTAGGTGGCGCAAGTATATCGCTAGACAGGGAGACTACATCAAAAAGTAATATAGTTTTTAATTTTGTAACATTGTAATGCCCTTTTTTATGTATAAATTCCAGTTTAAATTTGAACATTCCTGGTAATAATCAATTATCCGAACACTGACTTATTTTTGTGCTTGTGTAAATTTATAAATGTAAGTACCCGATGCCTTAGCATTTCATCTGCATTATTATAAGAAATAGCCCAATTTCAATAACATGCTCGTGAAACAGTTCTCCTACCAAACATAAAAAGTTCAAAACGCAATCAATCATTGCAAATTCAATATACCTTAGTTCCGTTTTAAATTAATATTTATGATAGCTTTATAACATACGGGAATCAGGCCAGAACAAGTAATAACTGTGGAAAATAATGCGTGCAGAGAATCTTCAGAACGAAGGTATTATTATCGATTGGCAACAATAACCTTTACTGTCATAAATAATATGCAGGGTACGGCATAGCTAGAAAAAATCGTAAGACATTAGAAAATGCTATTAAGCTTTACAAATAGCTAAATAACTAATCTCTTCAATAATATTTTTCTTTATGAAACAAGTATGGGAGCTTTTGGAAAATTACCGTAACAGCTGTAATAATTCCTAGAACATTAATTTGGCAGAAGCCAATTAGCTTGTCTTAAGACTTTGTCTTGCCAAGCTTTGGTGTTCCGGGCTTTATTTATTGGCCTCGTGGGAATCGTGTTCGGTAGAGCATTGATCTAATCCTTCATCATCATCATCATCATCCTCCAAAAAATTGCTCTGTTGTTTATGCAATATTGTATTACTGTACTGAGATTACATTTTGAAATGATGTATTCATTTTCAAGCCAAAAGACTAGATAACTGAAGTTGAAATATAAATAAACCAAATAAACCACCTACATGGAGATTGTATAGTAAGTTCACTAACATTTTTTTTTATTTACGTTCACATCCTAGAGCAAAAGCGAACTCGCCGTTTTACATTTTTAATATCAATTATGTTTTAACCCCGAGGACTATTCAAGTTTGTAATTGCAAACGCGTTTGGAAATATCGTTATATAAGCATGTTGATACTATTTCAGTCGCTCTACTAGCTGTACTGCAAGTGATTTGATTATGTTTTTAACATAATCTATAATTATCTCATTTTTCCTAGTTTATTCGATGTATGTGTGTATATTATGAAGAGTGGTCGCTCGCGCAAAGCGCTCGCTTGCTGAGCAAAACCTCGATTATGGCTTGGGTTGGACCCCCAACATTACCGCGCAACATATACAATTTTGCTGCAATCCACTATACGCAATTTCCCAATCCGGTTGGCAACCGTATTTCTGCCGGTCCTCCGTGCTTCTACCTTAACGCTAGAGGAAAAGCACGTGGCAGAGATGAGGCCGGTGCCCAGTAGTATGCCCATATGTTTGTGCTTTAATATCTAATAACCATAACTAGTGACTAGTAAGTCGGATTGAGGGTCAAAATAGCGCCTCAAAAACAGTGCCGTACAAATAAATCCATTAAAAATGTTCTGTGAAAAATGTGTAAACAAATAAATAATTAAATCTATTTAAAAATTAGGAAATTGGAATAAATTCAAAATTTACAAGTGTTTAGGAATTTAGCTTGTGTCTACATATTTAAAAAAATGATATAACAACTCTACCGGGTGACATAATAGTGCAACTTTCCTAATGTCTTTATTATAGCAGCTTGGAGAAAACTTTAAACATAAAAGTTGTTTGTTAGACTACTGTGCATAACTTAAAATAAATAGAACATCCAATATATTATTACATTTTTGGATTTCTTATTTTATCTTTACAAATATGTAGGGTATTATGTATCTATCGTATCTATCTAATAGTTTCCGGAATTGTTACCATTACCTGAAATTTTGAAAAAATGACGGTCTGTTTTTAACAGTTCCTATGTAAAAAACGCCATACAATTTTTCATAATAATGTAGAAGTTCACACGAACGCATTTTCAGATAGCTGCCGTACTGTTTATAATTAAAATATTTCATACAGGATGTTCCTAATTTACAAGCACATTCAATACAATTCAACTCCTAATATCTCATTTTTCAATGGAACACCTGCATATTTTGACATTTTCGAGCTTGTCGTTCAATGACCTTTAAACGTATGTGCGGGTTTAGTATGACTCGCGTTTTTAGTTTTGAAAATATTTAGAAATTATTAAAAAGCTAATAGCAAAAAAAACAGAAACGTTTGTATTAAGCTGTAATTTTATTATGTTTTAAAAAATATATAAATGGATATTGGATTTTATAAAAGATGAGTTATTTACTGACATTTTGAAATACAAATATTTGTATGTTTGACCACGCTTTTTAGAACAAAAACGAAATTAAACAAAAAAGCAATGAATCATCAGGCTTTCGTTAAAACAATTACTAACTGTCAATAAACTACATACCTACATACGTTGTAAGGTTTTTTATCACTTGCGTTTTTCATTTTGAAGTAGCAGTTATTTGCAAATAACCAAATACAAGTTATATTAACATCAAAATATTTTTTTAACAGTTACAATACCAATAATAATAAACAGTAGCGTTTGAAATAAACAGTGAGGTAAGACAGGGTATCTCAGCACTATTGATTAATGTATGTATACTTTTAGTATTATATGCAAAGATCCATTAAGAACCACATTTAACATCATAGTAAGTGCTGTATAAGTCGGCCATTTTCTTGAACACATTCGTTCGATGCATAAGGCAATTGTTCACACTTCTCAACATTGCAGTTGTGATGTCTCTAAAAGCATGTTGAAATCGCATTCGCATATCTTCTCTCGTTGTAGGGGGTCTTTAAACTTTATCTTTTACAAACCCCCACAGAAATAAATCTAAGTTGCTCAGGTCGGGAGACCTTGCCGGCCAATCCACCAGAGCTCCTCCCGCAATCCATTTATTCGAAAATTCAGCATTTAAAATTTTTCTAACATTCAAAGCATAGTGTGAAGAGGCCCCGTCATGTAGCAGCCATAAGTTCTGTATAATGATTACCGGAATATTTTCTAATAAATTCCAAAAACTGTGATCTAAAATTGTAAATACAGTATACCATTCAGATGTTCTTCAAAAAAGTATGGCCCGACAACATGTTCGCCTACGATTCCTCACCAAACATTTAAGGACCGTCAACGTTGATTATCATCCACTTCTCTTACAAATGACGGATTTTCCGTTCAATAATAGTAGAAGTTCTAACGATCACATTCCCATGTTTATGAAAAGTTACTTCGTCGGAGAAAAGGACATAATTAAAGAAATTAGCTTGAACATTAATTTGTTGATAAACCCATTCGCAAAACATTAGCCGACGTTGAAAGTTATGATGAAACAGTTTTAATGAAGTTGAATGTTTTATGGATGGTACCTATACTTTTTCAATATTTTCCACACAGAATACTGGCTTTTATCTGCGCGGTGGCTTACACCTGTGGTGCTACAGTTCGGATCTTTAAAAAATTCATTCAGCACGCACTTGAATATCTAAATTTTCAACCAAACAGCCAATAACACAACAAAAATTCTAGTTTGTTGACAATTAGCAATTGTTTTAGAGAAAGCCGTATGATTCGTTGCTCTTTTGTTTAATTTCGTTTTTGTTCTAAAGAACGTGGTAAAACATACAAATATTTGTAGTTTAAAATGTCAGTAAATAACTCATCTTTTAAAAAATCCTATATTCATTCATTTTTTTTAAACTAAATAAAATTACATCTTATTACCAACGGTTCTGTTTTTTTTTTCTATTAGCTATTTAATAATTTCTAAATATTTTCAAAACTAAAAATGCACATACATTTAAATATCATTAAACGACAAACTCGAAAATGTAAAATTATACTAAGTGTTCCATTTAAAAATAAATGAGACATTAATAGTTGAATTTTATTGAATGTGGTTATAAATTAGAAACATCATGTATAAGATATTTAAATTCTAAGCAGTACGGCACCTATCTGAAAATGCGTTCGTGTAAACTACAATATAATTTTGAAACGTTACGCCGTTCTTTAGATACTAACTGTTAAAAACCGACAGTCATTTTTTCAAAATTTAAGAAAATATTAATTATTTCCGAAGCTTCTATACCGCTGTAAAATTAAAAATATAAGAAATCCAAAAATTTTATAACGTACAGGATGTTTTATTTTAAATAAAGAAGTTGTCCATTGCTCCCCTAAAACAAAACACCCTGTATAGTCAGCAATAATTTTAAGTTATGCACATTAATCAAGCAAACATCTTCTGTATGTAAAGTTTTTTCGAAGCTGCTATAATAAAGACATTAGGAAACAAAATCGCACTATTATGTCACCCTGTATATTATCAAAACTAATACTCGTGTAAAACTCAAACCGATGGCATTTACTATAAAAAATAAATATTGTTATTACAAAAATAACAAAAATATAATCGGACCAAATTTGTCCATATTAGATCTACATGAACACACTCCTCCAATATTGTAGTAATTAAAAACTTAAACTTTTAGATTAACTGCTACAAAAACAGGTGTAATTTCGTTTGCAGTGGCAGCAAAAAGAACAGAATTTATTTAAACTAAATGTAAAACTTTTTCGCATACCCCATGTTAAACTTCCATGTTCAGTCGAACATAGAAAATGCTATATTACAAACACGGCAAACAATTTCAATTAAACCATCCGAAAGGTTAACAGTTACATGCCAAAATAACCAGGTGATAATTTGGAAAATTAAGAAATTCATTAATCAAATCCGGCGCACAAATTCCAATATCCAATAAGAGGAAACCATTAATAAAAGCATAATCAGCAATGGCCGACAGTAAACACGCAACCGAATATTTCTAATAAAGGAGTTGTATAAATATGATATATTTTTTATTATTGCAGTATAATAACTTTAACTGACGGATAAGCTGAAAATGTTCGTCATACGTTTCTTATATAAACGAAAAGCGATATATTATTCTTCGATTCCCTGTATAGAGAAAGTTTCTGTAATTTTTATTTTCCTAACGTCGACGTCAATTGCGTTTAGAATTGTATTATTTATAGAGAACGTCAAAACGAAACGTGAAAGAATTTAATCGATTTGGCGCAAAAATAGCACCAGCTAAATTCTGCTCGTTTTCACCACTAAGCGACGGAAGTATGACATCCGCTTTTCCATCGAACAGTAACTTATATTATATATAAGTATACAGGGAATTTTTCTTTTTAGTAAACATAGCCTATGTATACTTTTAAAAGAAACGCGTCAATTTCGCCTATTGTGTAGGCAACCAACTATACCCACAACTAAAAAACAGGAGCAAACGTCACGGTAGTTGTGAATTATTTGAGTATGAAGGTTATGTTGATGCAGTGTTTATAGTAAATAAGTATTTCACCGTGTATATAGGACACAGATGATGATTTTTTTGTTAATTACAAAAATCGCAGGGTGATGTTTCCGTAAGGTCCGTGAACTTACTTATGTACCTACTTCCTTTCTACAACACAATGACATCGACGACAAAATGGTGTAATGGTCAGCATAGCTGCCTTCCAAGCGGGTGATCCGAGTTCAATTCCCGGCCACCGCCAACTTTTGTTAATTATTATTTTTGTTATAACTATTAATTATGATTTCTTCCACGTAGCATAAAATATTTAATTTCTTCGGTTAAAATGTGATTACTTTTAGTTCTTATTTTATGGGAATTTATTACGCATCCCTCTGATTTAAATTTTCTAACAATTGTTTGTATGGTTCGAATACAAGGATATTTTACTGAAAATAAGTCTCTCACAGTTCTTAAGCTGTTTCCATTCTGGCATCACATTAGATGTTCCACTTTTTCGTCTTTACTGCACATGGTTGTATAAAAAACGCAAGAAGATACTAAATAAAGATTATTTTTATTTTTTTAACATTGAATTAATTTGATTATGTTGGTCACAGCATGCTTCAGTTTTCTGTATAAAATAAGAACTAAAAGTAATCACATTTTAACCGAAGAAATTAAATTAAATATTTTATGCTACGTTGGAGAAATCATAATTAATAGTTATAACAAAAAATAATAATTAAAAAATTTCGCGGTGGCCGGGAATTGAACTCGGATCACCTGCTTGGAAGGCAGCTATGCTGACCATTACACCATTTTGTCGTCGATGTTATTGTGTTGTAGAAAGGAAGTACATAAGTAAGTTCACGGACCTTACGGAAACATCACCCTGCGATTTTTGTAATTAAGAAAAAAGTCATCATCTGTGTCCTATATACAGAATGAAATACTTATTTAATATAAACACTGCATCAACATAACCTTCATAATCAAATAATTCACAACTATAGTGACGTTTGTTTCTGATTTTTAGTTGTCGGTATAGTTGGTTGCATACACAATAGGCGAAATGGACGCGTTTCTTTTAAAAGTATTCATAGGCAATGTATACTAAAAAGAAAAATTCCCTGTATATATATATATATATATATATATATATATATATATATAATGTACAGTTTAAAATGTAAAAAATGACCCCTTTCAATTAAAACGTTGATTAAAATCTTAAAATTAAGGTAACTCACTACATTAGAAACTCTCTTCCACACTCTACACTTTCTTAATCGAATACCTAATAAAAATGTAATTTTCGTAAGGAAGGCATTTTGAGCTACATAAGAGAACACATTTTTTACACACAATTGCATAAATTTCATCATCCATTACAGATAGCCTTTCAAAAACAAGATTTTCTTGTATACGTTTGCGTAACGTTATATGCTACCAAGAAATTCGAAGAAAAATTAAGATGTGTCGTTAGATGCTTCACAGAATATAAATCGTTTTTTGCGATTTATCACGATCTTGACAAACTAATAATTACTTTTAATAAAAAAAATAGAACATTCTCGAGAGCAGAATGTTTTCGTGGTTGATCCAGGTAAATGATTTGAATTAAGGGGTTACTAAAGTGTCTTAAAATTAACTTCAATAAGTTTTTCTATATACTGTCTCCTTAAAATTAGTGCTTAATAAGGGACAGTTGTCCAAGTTTTAAGACAATAGGCTAAATTAAACCTATGTCTATTTAAAGATCCTGGCTTACCACCATTTCAACTTCCGACTGGAGATTGTGAATTTAAGGGCTAGGGGTACTCTAGAACTTCTATGAACTAACGCTGGGTGCGCTGCAATCGGACTGTTTAAAATTTTTTTGAAGATATTAATAGTTAGGCAACCAATATAACAATTTTTGCTTGAGGCTACGTTTAGAGAAAGTACAGCAAAGAAACCCCTGTGGCTAATGCGGATTAACTACCCAAAGGTAAAGTGATAATGAGTTTATGATTCACAAGTACTAACAATAGATGTTATTTGTATTGAAAAGATACAATTTTGTGATTATCCTGTTTTGTTTAGGTAGAATGCCATTTAAACAATGACTAATGGAAAGAAGAAGAATTTGTTT
>JABXWE010059703.1:0-14230 GCA_014611495.1 Limonius californicus
TACGGCATCCCTTGACGATTGCGCTTTGAGGTGTCACAGCGGCGGCATCAAGTTCCCTTAACCCTTCACCTGCCAGCACTTTGAGGTATCTCAGCAGATTACGGTTTCCCTGGATGATTGCGCTTCGAGATATCTCAGCAGCAGCTTCCAATTCCTTAATAATTCACCTTGCACCTTCAGAAAACCACCCTGCACACAGGCCTATAACTTCATCTTTAGTATTTCGTTTTACTGAGCAAATAGTTTAAATTTCCGAAGGAAATCGTTATACTTGAGATCACACTGCGCTACTCCGGCTAAGGTTTCCTGCAGTTTCCTAGCCTGAACAGGTGAATACCGGAGGTAGTTAAATTGCACTGTTTGCAGTTAATATTGATGTTAATAAAAGTATTAAACCTCTCTGATGTTTTATTTCACGTTTTTAGCTCCACTACTCTAGAACCGAACCTAAGACGATCACGACGAATAAAAGATAAATACAACACAAGGGTCCGTAACGTTAGAATATAAATATTTTTATTTTCATTATTTACTTTATTTGTCTTTATTGCACCACAATTCTGTCGATCGGGTACTGCACCAATCTTAAGTGCATTATACAATTATATTAATTTTGTACGAAATAATACCCGATGCTAAAATGCAAGTTGGAGTAACCTCAAATAATATCGAGTAATTCCGCGTAATGTCAAGTAATTCCGACTAAGACCAAGTACTATGCTGTGCGAATTCATTAAGAACAAGTTGCCTATTTCAATAAATGAGATCCGCTTCAGATAATGTCACTTATTAATGGTGGTAGCTCCATTGGTAGAGCGCTTGATTTCTGAGCAAAGCGGCGATTATGGCTTGCATTGGAAACTTAAGCATTACTATGCAGATTTATAGAAATCTTGTCTGCAACAATATATATACACATATACAATTTCCCAATCCGGCTTGCAACCGTGGGATCTTAATGCTAAAAACCTTCTCTGGAATTTCTGTCGTTCGCATTCGACGTTAAACTGTACGTCCCCCGTGTTTCTACCTTAGCGCTGAGGAGAAGTACGTGGCAGAAAAGAGGCCGACGCTCATCAGTGAGGCGAAAAAGTTATTAATGATGATGATGATTATTAATATTACTCTCTAGAACTATATCGTATTATTTTCTGTCATCCTCAGATGCCTCTTCAGCCTCAGAGGTTAGCAATCGGCATGAGCTATCTTCATCTATCACGCATCTTTCTACAAGCGTTTCTCTGTGCATCATCAACCAATTTCTCATATTGCTCATATATGACGCGCGCTCGCGCCCTTTTTCCACCAATCTTTCCTTCCCTTATATGTTGTAGTGTTATGTATTTTTTATGGCGTATTACATGTCCAAAGTAAGATAGCTTCCTTATCTTTATATTGTCTACTAATTCTTCTTGTTACTGTGCAACAGTTGAGTGCTCCATAATTTTAAAAATATTTACGACTGCAAATTTAAACAAAGTATATCTCTGATACGAACAGCAGGAACTAGGAAGAAATTTAAACATGTTACTACCTTATGATAGTAATGTAAACCAGTTTAACTACTTGTTGCATGGAAAATACAGAATGCCAAGAAATTAGAAGTTGTCAGAATGTGAACACCAACCCTTGCGGGTATAAACCATTTAGGCTACTACGAAAACACACGGGTCCTCTCGCGAGCAACATGTTAATTTCAGTATTACTAAATAAATAATTAAATCAATATTTTTAGAAAGCTTTAAAATTGATTGAAATCTGGTAAAACAAAGAAGGTTGTCAAAGGTTAATTCTGAGTTGCTAAATGTATCCACGACACATTGTCGTACTTCCCATATTCAAGTCCTATGATCCAGTTGAAATAGTATGCACGGTATATTTAAATTCATATTTATTCTGTTGGCTTAAACTTCAGCAAGTATTGTATAAAGTTATTATATACAAATCGTTATCAAATACAAACATAAAGATTCAAGGTTTTGACTTATTTGTTGTGTTTCGGCATAATATTTTGGTTAACTTTACTATGATAAGAAAGTTGAAGTAAACAATTCTCCTATACAAAAGCCTCTCCTGGCACAAATCCTCTGATAAGTCTTCAGGAAAAAAATTGAATGAAAAATAAGTAATAAAATTCGATATTTTACACTTTGGTTTCATGTTTTCTTGGGGATTGTTCTTATTAGATTTCGTTCGTGGATATCTTTCCGATTTTCCTTTCGTTGTCCTCTGTAATATTTGTATCCGTGCGCCTTTCCTGGGAGAATTCTGAGTCTGGAATTTTTTTTCACGGATTTCCTTAAGTAAACAGTATTACTCTAACGGAAACCATACACGTGGTGATAATTCCAACTAGACTAGCAACTTCAATGAAGAAATGTAAAGATATAGTGTTCCTTTCACTAATTACTTTATAATGAAAGGATATTTATGGTTTGTGTTCAATTTAAACTTCTACAACCATACATATACAGGGCGTCCCACGACGTGAGGCCACTACTTCGTGTACATAATCTTTACACCAACTATGGTTAAAACTTCTAATAAAGTTATGCCCTAAAGTGAATCGTTTTCAAAATACAGAGTGTTAAATTATTATGTATTAAAAATTACAACTTCGGAAAATTCAATGTTTATATTTATTTTAGATTAAATTCACTATAAAGATTGTTCAAAATGGCCACCGTTGCTCTCGAGACACATTCTGGCTCTTCTTAAACGAGATCTGGTTGCCATTGTTATTCTGAATTAGTTTTGCTGCCTCAAAAATGCTTCTCCTAAGATCTTCAACAGTCTTTGCTGGTGTTTGGTATATCATATTTTTCTAATGGCCCCACATATAATAATCTCAACAAGTTAAGTCCGGAGATCTTGGGGGGTCAGGGGTGCTGTTCTCCTCTACTAATTACACGTCCTTCGAACTGTTGATTCAAAAATTGTCTTACACGTAACGCAAATTGCTCAGGGGTACCATCGTGCTGGTACCACATATCATGTCTGATCGCCAGAGGGACATCATCTAACAATCCTCCCAAATGATCTAGAAAATTTATATATCTGTCGGCGGTTAAATGGTCCTCAAAACGAACGAACGAATGAGCATGTTATCAAAAATTCCACATTCTTTCTGTTCGTTAATCCATTCCTTGTTATATTTTTAAATTTTTTAATTGTATACACCTGTATGATATTAATTACAAAATCAATTTTACAAAATAGAGAATTTGCTTAAATTTATATTGTTATTGCAACAAAAATTATGTAAATGTTATGTACATGGGCCGCTGTTTCACATGTTGCTTCATAAGAACTTACTTCGCGTTTCTAAAAGAAGTGATATGGCAATTGTTAAAAAATCCAAGCATAATCAAATTTAGTCTTCAGCGTCATCAACAGCCTTCTTCATCCCACTACTGGGCACCGACCCCTTCTGTGCCACGTGTTTCTCCTCAGCGCTAAGGCAGAAACACGGGGGACCTACAGTTTAACTTCGAATATGAGCCGCAAAAATTCCAGAGAAAGTTGTTAACATTACAATTCCACGATTACTAACCGGACTGAGAAATTCTGTGTGGTGGGCTGCAACACGAGATTTAAAAATGCTGCGTGGTAATGCTGGGGAGTCGAACCCAAGGCAAAATCGACGTTTTGCTTAGAAAGCGAGCTCTCTACCAATTGAGCTATCACCACGCCACCTCCTATCTAATCTAATTTAGTACAATGCTATTGATATTCCGCAAGTTTCACTTATTCTAAAAAAAATAATTGTTTTAATATATCTATAGCATAACAGAAAAACGCCAATAATTCTCTCTCTCTAACTCTGAAATGAAGCAATCCCAATTATAACCATAACAATTCATATTCTTATTTAAAATATTCACTTGATTCTACTGATTACAAGGTTTTTATATCTTTTGATATAAAGTTACCTCAAATATTTATTATATCAAAATGCAAATGTTTTAAATTTTTTATTCGCCAATTTAGAAATAGTTTTTAGCCGAATACAACTCTATTTTCATGAACAGCTTTCTCTCTTACGAGACGTAGTGATCTTCTCTCCTATGCCTATGTTGCACGTTTTAAAATACCACAGACATAGACGACCTACAGCTCCGAATCACAGGAAGTGTGTGTCTACTCCAGAGAAGATTTACTAGGCAGAATACCTCACTGGTTTGCTATTATCGGTCCAGACCGTCAGCGAGATAGTCTATATGATGAAATAATACGGAAATCGTTATAAATAGTTCAACACGAGAAGCAGAAAAGCCTATATTTTTTGGCATATTATAACCTCTCATTTTTTACATATTTAAATAACGGGCGTTCGAAATTACAACAGTTTAGAGTTGGCCATAACTTGATATATGTACGTGTATTGTTTTCTCTTAATTGGTATGATCATCAACAGCCTTTCCGCTCCACTGCTGGGCATCGGCCTCTTCTCTACCACGGGTTTCTCCTCAGCGTTAAGGTAGAAACACGGGGGACCTACAGTTTAACGTCGAATCCGAACGACAGAAATTCCAGAGAAGGTTTTTAGGATTAAGATCTCACAGTTGCAAGCCGGATTGGGAAATTATGTGTGGTGAGTTGCAGAAAAGATTTTTATAAATCTGCATAGTTCTGCTTGGGTTTCGAACCCAAGCCAGAAGCGACGTTTTATTCAGAAAGCCAGGGCTGCGCTCTACCAACTGAACTACCACCACACCACTTAATTAATTGGTGTAGCGTAAGTTAACAGTGCAAATTAGGCAATCCAACCATTCTATTAAACGGGTTCCCTGATTATTAACCTTTTCTTAACAAACAGTAATTAAATAAACAACATTAACCAACAAATTAATGAGTTATTTGCATTAGAATGAAGAAGAGAAAACTTTATTTATATTTTACTAGAATTCTTAGCTTTTTTATTGTAAAAAATAACTAAATTATTAACTACTACTTTCAGTACATTTCTGAGCTCTTCGTTTGACATAATGCTATCCATAAAAATTAGGGCATATTATTTATTTCTTGTTAGTAATTCTACACTCATAATTCATCTAAATTTCAAAGAGTTCAAAATATAGAAATCGTAAGAGGTTAAATCACAAAATCTTGCTGGTCAGGGATTTTCTGAGTTTCTACTAATAAAGCTAATATTAAAGAAGGTCCTTAATCACTGCCAAGTTCTGGGTTTACAATGACGTTTGTCCCCATCCTGTCGTAATTCGTCATCAACGAGTCCATTATTAAATGGTTGCAAAACTTCTTCTCGATATCGTATAGCATTAGTATTGCCATCAAAACAATTGGGTTAATTAATGGTCCTGCACTCACAGACGCCCACAAACCAACACAAAATTCAGAGGAATCTTACAAAAAAAGTTAAGGTATTTTGGCAGTCTCCATTTTGAAATTCTGTTTTTTACCTAAACATTGTTTACGAAACTCAGCTTGACCGGAATTTTCTCGATCGTAACTGAATACATGCAAAACCCACTGAAAAAATTCTAGCGTTGGAGAACCAACGCGTGGTAACAAATCACGAACTGTCATTGGACATGAATATGAGTACACATATGAGGTTAATTTGGAAATTAAGGTTTGGTCAGCCACAAAGCAAAAATGTAAAATTGATAAATAAATGTATCGTGCTTAAATCTTAGATACACTCTTAAACTATTTCTCTACATAGTCACCGTTCGAATTTAAACACTTATTATAATACAGTGGTACAAGTACAAACCTGTGACGGAAACTAATTTTGTTCCGTCATTTTGAGGTCCTCGTCCTCGAGAAAACGATCGCCGGTTCTTAACAAATTCTTAGGATGAAGGAAGAGGTAATAGTCACTCGGCACTAAGACGGGGCTGTATGCGGGATGATTAAACATTTATCATTTGAATTGCTCATTGAGTTGCACAAAGCGGGTCGCCGCGTTGGGTCGGGAGGTGTGCAAAAACACAGGACAGTAATTCTTGCCGTTTTTCCTAAAACGCCCTTTCTAATTTTCTTAAGGTAACACCATACACGTCTGCATCCACCATCGTTCCAATAAAACACTTTCGATTTTCGAACGTTTACTTGAACTTAGTGGCTTGTGGGAATTCACATGCTCTCACTCCATTGATTGTTGCTCGATTTCAATATTTATGAAAGAAATTTATGTCTTGTCGCCAGTCACAATGTGATTCAGGTATTCACCACCATCAGTTTCGTAGCGATACGGAAAGGTCACTGTTGATGCAGAGGCCATTCGCTGCTTTTTGTGAAAATCCGATAAAACCTTCGGTACCCACCTCACACAACTTTTATGATACCGTAGCCTACTCGTGACAATTTCATACAGTAGCGTTCGTGAAATGTGAGGAAAATTTGGGGAAATTTTTCAAATGGTGAAACGTCGATCTTTTGAATTTTCTTGTGCCCAGATCGCCGTGTACTACAGAAGGTATCCCACTTCGTTCCTTATCATGCACGTTTTTTAGCTTCTTCTGAAATTCCTACGCCAGTATCTAACCTTCCCCTCGCTTAGGATGCCTGGACTATAAATCTCGAATATTTGACAGTAAATTATGATAGCGTTTCCGTTTTTTCCATAGAGAAAGCGAATCACAGTATGCACTTCACACTTAGAGAAATTTTCAATGGTACTGTTCATGTCAACGCTTTATTATACAATTGAATACAATGACAGAACAACGGTAAAGTGACGTGTGGCTAGCTCTTCAATCACCAAATCACCTCCTTAATGCAACAAATTGACTATTCTTCTCATTCGGCGGGAATATTTAAACAGACCTAGTTTCCGAATAAGCGTCGTATTTATTATTATCCATTATTTCAGTCGCTGCTGCAACAGCTTCATGTGTAACTTTTGTCAGCCTATCACTGTTTTTTTAACAACAGTGCCATTTTCACGAAACATTTTTTAAATGTCTCTTCTACACTTGGGTTTGTAACCCAATATTTGGAAATTCCTCACCGAGTTTTTAGCAGCATATGTCTAAATTACATCAAACGTAACAACATTTTGAAAATAAATTGCAGTCATGAATGTGTCTTGTTCAAGCGTGAAAATCATCTTGTGTAAAATAATCAGGAACTGGTTTCGTTCTGAACAGAACTCTTTTGGAAAAAAGCCACCAGCTACAAACAGATAGGTGATGACTTAAAAATCACAGAAATAGCAAAATAAAAAATGCCACAATTCACATGACAGTTCAGAAGACTCAAAATAAGTTAAGTCATCTTTGCTTTATAAAAAATGTATTCAACAATTTAATTACGAATAACTACCGACACAGTTAAAGCATTTACTAACCGACGTATACCCTGCTTATAGAATTCTTGTGGCTGCTGATTGAAGAAGTATTCCACAGCTATCTGTATGCCGACCTTATAACGACTTTTTCAGAGGTCCAAAAATATGGAAATCGCAAGGCGATAGATTCGGGCTATAGGGTGGATGCTCCATTTCTTTCATTGAAGATTTTCTTTTACCACATTATCACATTAGTACTATCGTGCAGCAAAATGACCCCACGCGTAAGTTTTCCTGGACTTTTCCGTCTTAGTGCTTGATGAAGCTTGTTCAAAGTTTCACTGTAAAGATTTGCATTGAGATTTACTCCAAGTTCTTTAAATTCTATCAACAAGGGTCCTTTATAGTCGAAAAAAATGATAAAATAGCCTTGCATGCAGAAGGTTGTCCTTTAAACTTCTTCGGTGGTGGTGAACTTGAATGTTTCCATTGTATCGACGATAACTTACTGGATGGCTTGCAGTAATTGCACCAAATTTCATCACCAGCAACTACTGACCGAAGAAAGTCATCACATATTTTGCCTATAGTCTGGTAGGTATTGCAGAGATAAGCCCATTCGCAAGCATTTTTGTTCGTTGGATAAGAGACGAGGAATCAATTGCGAACAAATTTTGCTGTAACCCAGATTACGAACAATACTATGGACAGATCCTACGCTCGCGCCAACAATTTCTAAAATTTCCCTAATTGAAATTCGACGATTTTCTCTAACAAGGCCTTCCACACATGCCATATTGTTTTCTGTTAATGCAGTACACCGTGCACCTGGTCGCGGCTCATCCGTAGTCCCCTCTTTTCCATTCTTAAATTTTTCGGCACCATTCCTTCACAGTTAGGTATGCAATACATGCATTTCCATACATTTCCGCCATTTAAAAATCGAAGTTTTAAATGTCAGAATTAAATTCACATGCCAGAAACTTATTAATGTGTTGTTTACAAACATTACTAACATTAACAAATGTCATTTGAATGATTGCATTTGTTTTCAAGAGTAAGTTGATCAAAGATGGATTTAAGTTGAATAAGTCTTGTATAATCTCTTTCGCGTTTTCAATCGTTTCCATTTAATTTTTGATTCAAAACAATAGGTAACTGAAATGTATTTTATCGCCACTTCCAGTAAGCCCAACCAAATAAAATTCTAAATTCATAGATCTTGGGGAAGTGTAATTTAAAAGAAATATAAACATAAAGTGCCAAGGAGGGCGTGCCAATTGACTCGATAAAATTTTACTGCAGTTTTATTGCAAGCAGACATAAAATTTGATTCCAAGTTTTGAACGAAAGCAACAATTCACTTTATTTGTGTTTATTCGGGTCTTCGTGCTGCAGTTTCACAATTTTTCCTGGAACGTCTCGCGCCGACTTAAACCGGGGGACCTTTTTGTCTTATTTAGAGAAAGCACACTTTTCCAAAATGGCTCATTTTTAGATTTTAGATAAAATTCTAATTTTCTTTACGGCTCATTATTTACAAACAGTTTGCTTTTATGGATCCATTACGTGCCTTTCTTTTTATCTTAACATCGATTGCATTCGCACAGCAACACAAACTTCAACCAATTAAATTATTTTCTGTACCTTTAAAACAAAACTTTTTCCATTAACGATCTCAATTTCTACTTGATACTTTTGCTGCTACATAAAACATGAAATAATATTTAAATTGCTTCTTTTGTATAGTTAACTGATGGTCCTCGGGAACGTAACCAGACGATTTCTATGCCCTGTATAAATATAACGGGATATTAAAGAAATCACATATAATTATTATACATAAACGTACGTCGTATGATTGTTAATAAAAACATAACCTAAACTTTTTTACAGTTAGTAACAGTTAGTGAACTACATAACCTTACAAAAAAGATTTTTGATAAAAACTATCAGAAATTAAAACACCGGAAGCCTCAAATTAACCTAACATAATGAAGAGCTTTTAACATTTAATAAAGTTAAGGCACAACATGCATTTTCTAATAGAATTTGTTCAACGCTAACTAAGATCTTGTCTTGATCACTCGTTAGCTAAATACCCATACAGAGTGTCCAAAAGGTTTAATCGTGAGCATTTTCTAAACAGTAACAGCTAGAAACGAGAACAATTTTTCGGCATCTCAAGGATTACTAGCATCCGTATTTAATTTTCCAGAAAGTTTCCTTAATTTGCAACACACATTGATATGGATCTTCTGGTATACGCTTATTATTCGTGTCAATGACATTGCGAAGCGGCTTAGCATTATTAAGGTACTTCCCTACGCAAATCTTTAATCTTCAATTAGTATGCTCTGTTAAGTTTCCACCTTTTTTAAATAAATAATGAAGGCGGACTCTGGTTGTTTCGTTTGTTGATTCTGTGTTCATTATACTAAAAATAATTTTTCACAACCTACTCTCACTCATAGCTCTATTAGTTGTGAAGACCAATCAATTAAAGGATAGAATAATGGTATGTCAGCGTTCGATACGTTTTAAGAAGTGATCTTATGTTTTGCCGAACTCAAAACTATCTCTACATAGCGTGGTAGTCACTTACACTTTTAAAATTGTTGGTATAGATGTTATGCGCAAGAGGATAGAATTTGCACGATTTTCACACATTTATTGATATTTTTACAATTTAGAAGTCGTATAATGATACAAGTGATATAAATGTGTATTACTGTGTTATTTGTTATCTTATCCCTAATTGATTAATCAAGCTTTATAGCCTATACTTAAACCATGAGTATTGAGAAAGTCTCTGAAATGAATTGTTGAATAAAGTCTGGGGCCGATTTTCTTCTAGTCTGGTTATTTCCGTTGGGTTTTCTATGATTTTATGCTTTGGGATGTTTATGTTTCAAGACCACAGGCTGGTGTTGAGTTGTATTTGTTAATGTAATAGGTTTTGAAACTTTTGCCATCCCTATTTGTGATTTATCTACAAACAGACTTGTTTTAGAATAATTATGATACGTATGCTGCATATATAAACAAATGTGTTTTGTGTGAAATTGGACCTTTCCTGTGTGG
The DNA here is from genome assembly GCA_014611495.1 of Limonius californicus. Classification (NCBI taxonomy): domain Eukaryota; kingdom Metazoa; phylum Arthropoda; class Insecta; order Coleoptera; family Elateridae; genus Limonius; species Limonius californicus. The sequence continues at coordinate 10,343 of JABXWE010059703.1, forward strand.
ACTTTCGCAACACTGCTTTGTTCTAGAGTGTATTAGAAAGACATTTAAAATGTTTTATTTTTTATAATTCTTTCAATTTAAATTAACAAAAATACGCAATTTTAATAAATGTAAATAATCGTTAGCTTATTATACATCTGAAGATATCTGTGTAGATATGAAAATGTATGAAATTTCTTCGAGAACAAGAAAATGAATTCGGATTTATGGTAATTTAAAATACAAAAAAGTTATTTGTAAAATGTCGGTATATTTAAATTTTGCAATTGTGTTCTATTTCCTGATTGGCTATAGAAAATTGGGAGACACGTCACAGGTTTACGCTAAAAACGTTGCATTTTCAAATTTTTTCTTTGATACTGTTTATCTCCTTGACGACCCGCATAAAATATTAATGTAGGGTTCGTCTTCATCACAATGGGCGCATAATAATTGTATATTGGTAGTTATTTATAGTTCAATCGCTGTTTAGCTTTCAGGGCGGAACTACACTCGTTCAGCTGCTCCGGAAAAGTTGTTAAATTTACGTTAAATATACCGTTTCTTCAAAGAAACCCTGTTATTAATTGTTGTTTATGAACCAGCGTTACTTTTAAACCATTGCTGTAGTCGAAATAATGATTTTTTCCTTCAAAATCTCTTTATAAAATTCAAATTAGAATGCAGCGTACGTGACGTCACTAGATATCTTCTATTTTCGATCGTGTTTTGCTCTTTGCTACAATTGACGTAACTAAATGTCAGCTGAGTGTGAAACATCAAATCAAATGTGGATTATGGAAAGAACAGTTTCAAAAATTTAATATACATAACTTCAACGAATCGAATTTTTAAAAGAAGAGAATGAAAATAGCTGCGTATAAATTAAAATAATTGCGTTTAACTAAGAATTTAATAATATTAATGGGAAAACTGCGCAACATTTTATTTTTCAGCATATTAAAACTCTGAGATTAAAAGTAAGTTATTTCTTTGTGGAAATCACCCTCTTGTATTCAAGAATTTATAAGAACAATTTTAATTTAATTTATTTGATAAAAAGCAAACTATCCAAGGAGGGATAAGTTATCCGTGTATTAATTTAAACACACCAACGTGGATAATAAAAACAAGACTAAAACTTATACGAAGGTTTCGATGAAAAACGCTCTGAGCTATAGTGGATGCACCCTGGTACGTCACCAACCAAATGTTACACAAAAACTTAAAAATTCCCCTTTTAACAGAGAAAATACACAGAATAACTCTTAATTTTTCATCATATTTACTTATTTCTCTCTGTGACGTAAATTGTAAATTGTCAAATAAATTATAAAAGTTATGTTTGGGGCGGTTCATGGCAATGAAAAATGAAGAAAGCGATATCAAACACGCTAATAAGACAGACCACTGAAGAGTTCTATAAAAAGTTATATTCATTAAAGAATCCCAAACCTGAACAAATAAATCTCGAAGCCATAAAAAAGCGTCGGTTTCGAAGAAGTACCTGAAATGAGTATAGACCAAATAAAACACGTTCTAAAACATATGAAAAGTGGTCGAGCGCAAAGCAAAGACAGTATTACAGAGACATGTTGAAAATGGGAGGTAAAGTCACTAATAAAAAATGCCACGAGTGGATTGTGCGGCTACATCTAGTCTTTGTAGAATACAATAGGTAAGGTTTTTGTCCCGATAGAACTATCGACTGTCCTAAAGCCATGGATCATGTAAGAATCGATTCTAGATATAGAAAGATCATGAAGAATATATACGATCCGGCCACACTGCAGTTAAAATTAGATGAAGATCTAATAACAAATCAAATGTAAATGTAGAGGAGTGAGACCGGGTAATATGAAATCCCAAATATTTTTTATTCACTCTCGCTATGGAAAATGTATTTAAAAACTTGGAATGAGATAGAAAAGGCATGAATATGGAAGGAAATTTTCTAAGCCATCTCCAAATCGCGGATGACATTGTTCTAATAAGTGATAAGATAGAACAGCTCGAAGAAATGCTAACATAAATGGAATGGGCATAAGAGAAAGTGGAACTGGAAATGAACTTGGGGAAAACAAAAGAAATGGCCATATAAACTCAATATTAGAAATCGATGGGCAAAATGTACAGGAAGTGATGTCGCAACTTCTTAGCGGCCATGGATGCACAGCTCCTCTTCCAATCCAATTTCCTTCAAATACATTATCACGTCGGTAACCAAGTTTTGTCCTACATTGAGTTCTGTTTTGTAGGAAACCCAAGTAATTAAATGTTCATGGAAGAAGTGTTGTCCCATAGCATGGTTACATGCTATGCCATCTCAAGCATTTACAGAAACAACTCTTTGAAAATGGGTTACGCGTATATAGTGTGGAATCTCTTGTGTGTAACAGTGTTGTCACGCCTATTCACATCACCACTGTTTAAGAATTTTCCTCATTTCTAAACAATACAGAAAGAATGAATCCGAAAGAAGCTGAATTTCAAAGAAATTGATATCTACCCTGATGCGGCGAAATATTTTTTAAATCGGTGGTCTTCTAGTTGGATGGCACCTAACATATAAATTGCTGGTTGCAGCTGCATTTACACGGCATTCACGAAAAATAACTAACAAATCTGCTGTGAAGTTATTTTCAAACATCTTACTTAAAATGTAAATGAATCGAATGCTCGACTCAGTGTTGTCATAAGTAGGAAACATTTAACTAAATTAGAGTAAAATTTGAGTTGCAGTGCTATGTGTAAATTGGGTTGCGTCAATCACTGTTAATGAGACCACTTAGCTGGTCCTCGTTGTATATATATATACAGCGCGATCGTAAATGTCCTCCCCCCTCCCCCACTTTTGAACGACTTCATATGTTCTCAAAAAATTTTATGTGCTTTCATGGGAGGCTAAATACTACTTCCTAGCCCATATTTAAATTTTATAGCTTTCAAAATAGCGGTTAAACACCATTTTAAAATATTTTTTTAAATGGCAGTAGCGGGCAAGTTATTGGAAAAAAGAAAGCACCCGGAAAATTTTGCGATTTTCAGTTCGGATATGTTATTGGCCTCATCGAGGACAACAACTTTTCCTTATGGCACTTTCCCATAGCTTTTACCGTTCGGCCGCCAGCAGTGTCCAAAGTTGAAACACGAATCGACGTACAGCACGTGTCCACGTCATCGCAGCGGGTCGGTCACGAGCTCAATCTGTTCGCAAAAGTAACGGATGAAGGCGGTTCTAACATCCCCGAAGGGGGCGCGGGGGACGCTGAAACGTCGAAAACAAAACGTAAAATTCGGCATAGAAACTTAGCCAGCGTCCCCCGCGCCCCCTTCGAGGATGTTACAACCGGCCGTCGATACGCCATACTTATGCGAACAGATTGTGCTCGGGGCCGACTCACTGTGATGACGTGGACACGTGTTTGACATCGATTCGTGTTTTAACTTTGGACGCCCCTGACGGCCGAAAGGTACAAGCTACGGGAAAGTGTCACAAAAAAAAGTTGTTATCCCTGATGAGGTCAACAACATACCTGGACCGCAAATCGCAAAATTTTCCGGTTGCCTTCTTTTTTCCATAAAATTGTTATTTTCAATCATCTGTCATTTGTTTCTGGATAAATATTTTTTTATGAAACTTAAGGATCAGACGCAAAATTAAAATACCTTTCAAATGAGGTGTCGCTTGACTTTCACTACCATTTAAAAAAATATTTCAAATTGGTGCTTACCGGCCATTTTGAACATTAAAAAATATAAATATGGACTAAAAAGTAGTATTTAGCCTACCAGTAAAGCACACAAATTTGTTTGAAAAAATATCAAGTCGATCAAAAGTTAGTAGGGGGGAGGACATTTTACGACCGCACTTTATATACACTGTGTCTATAAAGTAACCCCCCCCCC
>JABXWE010059707.1:0-12062 GCA_014611495.1 Limonius californicus
ACTATGTTAATATTACTTCGTTATACTTGGATGACGTGATTTTTGGCTTCGTAATGCCTAACTTATATGTAAAAGGATACCATTTTGCTGGTAGGATTCCAGATTTTACCTGAAATGGATTATAAATAGTTTAATTATCATGTAAAGAATGTTATTTGAGAAGTTATTATGATAATATATGACAGATGTATACCTAATAAGAGTAAAAGGTCTTGTACGATCATCGGAAGATGCTACGATGTGGTTTGTTGGTAAACAAAGTGATGCGTTGGTGCATATTCCTTAGGGAATGGTGGTGAGACGTCTTTATGCGATGTAGGGAATGTTTTTGGTTGTCCTAGGCAAAGTTGAAAGTCCTAGAAGGTAGATTTTTTTTGTTAATTTATATTTTGACATTGTATTTATTTGTATTTGCGGGATTATTTTGTATTTGAAGAGTTGATATCGTTTTGTTTGACTTTTATATTATGCAAAGAAAGTTCAGAAGAGGTTTTATGATTTAGAATGACTTTGTTTATTATTCTTTTGTTGAATTATAAAATTGTATTAATTTTTAGGTTAATTTTGTTTTCACTGGATTATGTGTATGTATAATTGATGTGCAGGGTGTATATGTTTTTTATACATTTGTTTAAAATAATTGTTGATGTTTGATATGTTTTTAATTGAATTTTGTTTAAATTTTGTAATTTTTGACATGTGTAATTTTGTGTCTCAGATTTTGGATTTATTACTATCAAAAGAATTGTAATTTTATCAGAATGAAGATTCTGAGGTTTGTTTATTGAAATTTTGGTTAATATGATAGCAATTAATGATCTAGTAATATTAACAGACAGCTGAAGATTGTAAAGATTAATATTTAAATTTTCATTGGTCCATTTTAAAAATTATATGTGCAGAAGATACCAAATTGGAAAATTTTGTGAATTTAGTCTGTTTTAGATGCTTCAAGGGAAAGCACGTATTTTAATATTGCTGAAATTTGTGTTTTAAACCATTAAGGTTGAATTGTGAATAAATTGGGTGTGGCCAATTTGAATTTCTGAAATAACTTTCTAAGGTTATGTTTTGTGAACGATATTAAAATGTAAACAATATGAATCTAATTTAAAAGTGTAATTGTGTCTAGTGTGGATAAAAATAAAAAGAACTTACCTTCTATGAAACCCTGAAGTTGAGTTTAATTTTAAATTTAAAAAGTTCCTCTGAAAGAATATCAATTTAAAAATCAATAAAAGTGATTTATAAAAGATCTTACTACGTTAAAGTAACTTACCTGCTATAAGTAATGCAATTATACTAAAATATTAAAGTATAATATGGGAGATTTACAACACTTAGCTAAAGTTGTAAGTTAAACGATTGTCAACGATCATGTACGCAGCCAGACGCTTGTCTAAATGACTCAACAGTTCGAGATAAGGCGGGAATTATGCAGATGTCGCAATTCTAGGAGATTCGGATATACACTGGGCTACAAAATCAATGGATGTCAGATAAGTCTTTATTTAAGTTTAAGTTTAAGTCTGTGTTGTACTTATTATTGTAATTAAATTACTATCTTTGGCGAGGTCACGAATTTTCACCCTGAGATAATTATTATAATGTTATATGATGAGATTATTTGAAAATTAATTTATTTGTTGGTTAAATTATTTCATTTTAATTTGTATTATTGGTTTTACTAACGTTTTTTCTTTTTGTTGGTTTAATGGCAAATTAACAATCAGAACCAATTACAATAAATGTTCTATGAGTTAGTGATGACATTATTGGCGTGAGGGGGAAATCCATCCATCGATGTTATCCCGTTACAGAAGAGCTAGTCTCCTTTTAGGTCACTGGGCCATTTCTTCATTTTTAACCTTCTTCGTGGGGGATCCTGATGTAGGTTGGATGCAAGAATGTTTGGGTCTACTTGTAGTCGCAGAAAGTGTTTGGTACTTCTTTTTGTTCGCTCTTCTTCTACTGTTGTTATATCTAGGTCAGTATGCAGTGTCACGTTGCTGACATACCATGGAGCATTTACAAGCATTCTTAGGGTCTTAGACTGCACACTCAGTGCCATAAGTCCATATTTGCTTTATTATTGCTTAATAGAGCAGGATTTTGTTTTCCAGGGAGAGGCAGGACTTTCTGCCTAGCGACCAGTACATTTTCTTAATTCGAAGGTCAATTTCTTTTCTTTTTTCAGTATATGAGGCTTCCATGTGAGTCGCCTGTCCAAATGAAGACCTAGATAGCGGGCTTCATTTGCTTGAGGTATAGGTATATTGTTCAGGTACACTGATGGGCATGCGGTGCGATTTAGAGTAAAGTTTTTAAAACGGCATAAGTTCCATCCATACAAACTGAAGAGTTTACACCAGCTGATTGAAGATGATCCTGACAGGCGCATTGAATTTTGTGAGGTCATGACCCAAACCATTGCAAGAAACCCATCCTATCTTCGCAATATCTGTTTTGGTGACTTGACTAATGCACATTTTTTCTAAATGGGTTTATTAACAGACAAAATGTAAGATAATGGTGCGATGAAAATCCCCATGTTTTCTGGAAGGTCACACCCAATTTCAGAAAAATTGAATGTGTTGATAGGAATACTTGGCGACCATATCGTAGCTCCCTTATTTGTTGACGGATGCCTTACTGGGGAATTGTACTTGCACATACTGGTAAACCTCATCCATCAGTTAATAGCTGAAAATAATACAAACGAATTTGACATGGATATCATATTCCAGCAAGATGGCGCTCCTCCGCATTTTAGCAGACAAGTTCGAAATTATCTCGATGCATCGTATCCTCGACGATGGATTGGTCGTCGTGGTCCAACAGAATGGCCTCCCTGATGCCCTGACATGACTCCGTTGACTTTTTTTGTGGGGGTATCTTAAATCGAAAGTTTTTCAAACAGAACCGGATTCCCTTTTGGATTTACGACGTAAAATAACAGAGGCTTGTACAAATATTGGAGTTGAAACTTTCCGGCAAGTACAGGAAGCAAACACAATAACTGAATTAATGTGACAGAACAGAAAGACTAATTATTTCAATTGTTCTACTTCTGTTGTTTCGCCTCCCACATTTTTTTGCGTTCTGCTTAATATCAGAAAGGAAGAAGGAGTGTCCCATCCAACCAGGCGTCCCTTAGGACAGTGTCTTGGGACCGGTGCTATACTTGTTGTATACCACAGACATCCCAACTACGCTATACACCTACACCGTCATATTTGCGGACGACAGGCCCTGGCATAGCAACAAGTGAAATCCCCAAATTCACATCCGAAAAGATATAAAATGCACTACATACCACACAACTGTGGCTAAAAAAATGGAGGATTAAAGCGAACGAATCAAAGTCGCAACATGTCACATTTGCCTTAAGAAACCTGTTGCAGTGTGTTTCCGAATAACCTTCAGCTTTCGCAGTCAGACACAACGTAGTTTTTGGGTAAACACATAGATAGGCGACTTAACTGGCAGCACCACCTATTAACCAATCGGCATCAACTGCGACTCGAGCTTTCAAAGCTTTACTGGCTCATCGGTCGAAGATCGAAATTGTCACTTACCAGCAAATTAATCGTTACAAAGTAATTCTCAAGCTTGTGTGGACGCACGATGTGCAGTTGTGGGACACCGCTAGTGCCACGAACATTCAAATCCTGCAAAGGTTTCAATCTGAAACTTTGCACGTAATTATCGACACACCTTGGCTCGTGACAAATAAAACTTGATACCATGATCTAGAAGTTCCGACGATTGTACAGGAAGACAGGTACACGACTGAAAAATATCTTTTGCGCCTTGAACTTCGTTCAAATTTCTCTTTGCTGTTGGTCTGTTAGACAACAGCCAAAGGACGTTCGCCTTAAACGTTGCGATCCCCTAGATATAAGCAAAAGACATTAGACCTATTTTTACTAACCCTACTTTATTACAATGAACCAATAGGTTCAACTATATGTTAAGTTTCTAATGTCAGCGTACTAACCTCCCGTATGCTTGGCAGCTATTTATGTTGCTAGGTGTTTTTATTGTAAACTGCGTTTATTGCCTTAGGGCAGATTGTGAGTGTAAATAAGAGTTAAGAAAAAAATATCGATTTAACAAAAAAGCCAATATGCGATATGGCAGAAATTAATGTGTTTAAACGAAAAAGTATAAATATCTCTGAGAATATCAATTTTAGGTACAGGACAATATTTATAGAAAGTGTGACAAATATACGTGCCAATTGAAAAATACTTTACAAAGTATTTTATTTGAAGAAAATGAGGAAATGCTCTATCTATGAGATATATTAAATTCGTGTTAGTGTAAAAAATACAATGTATAATAATAGTATATTAAAACATGAGTTACAGAAGGCAACATATTCAAGCACGAATCCGAATTTCGGACACGATCAGCGTAGCGGCGAGTTTCCGAACGGAGGAGTGCTTGAATGGCCTTCTGTAACGAGTTTTCTACACTATTTTCTCTGTTTCGGCTTCCATTTACATTATTTATTTAAATTTTTTTATAAAAATAGTTGACAATTTCTAGGAAACTTTTGGTAGAATATAGTTAGGTTGGCAGCAACTATTTGAGTTTGTCAGTTGTGGGAATTCGACGTTTCAAAGTTTATTTAACACGAAATCGACATTATAGTTTAATGCAAAATATATCAATTTAAATTCCGCAGGCCGCGATAATACTCAAATCTGATAAAGTCTTTCAGCAAGGAGCATACACTTAATGTCAGACCGCAGGCATACCAATCGCTGACAACAAAATGTCACTCAAAATCGTTTAAGAATGAACTCCATTCTAGTCTTAAAAGTAGTGCGAGAATAATGTCATTCTAATGCCGAAACAGAGAAAATAATATTTGGTGGTTGCGTCGTTTCAGTACATCACTTGGCTACATAACTGGGAAATATGTATTTTTACTTAGTCCTAATACTCACGCATCGAATTAATTTGCTAAACCTTGTGCCGACCAATATTTTCACATTTTTTAGATAAACTTGACAACGCTTCATCCAAAATCACCACCCAACTAGGAAATTGATGGAAAAATAATTTCAGGTTCAAAGTAGTTCAAAAGTATAAAAAAATGAAGGGTGTTCTATTTAAAAAATAATACTTAAAATATGACCCACTGTAGCGAATATACAGGGAATTTTTCTTTTTAGTATACATTGCCTATGTATACTTTTAAAAAGTTAGCGTCAGTTACGCCTATTATGTAGCCAACCAATTATACAGACAACTAAACCGTGCTGTGACCAAAACAATCAAATTAATTCAATGTTAAAAAATAAAATTAGTTTATATTTAGTGTCTTCTACCGTTTTTTTATACAGCCATGTACAGTAGAGACCAAAAAGTGGAAATTCTAATGTGGTATCAACTTAAGAACTGTGAGAGACTTATTTTCACTAAAATATCCAGAAAGACCTATTCCTTGTATTCGAACCATACAAACAATTCTTAGAAAATTTAAATCAGAGGGATGCGTAATAAATTCCAATATAATAAGAACTAAAAGTAATCACGTTTTAACCGAAGAAATGAAATTAAATATTTTATGCTACGTTGAAAAAACCCCATAGTATCACTACTAGAAATAGGTTCACCTTTTAATGTTTCTAAAGCCTCGGTATTTATAACACTAAAGGAATTTAAATATAAATCGTACACATTTTCGAATCATCAACAACTATTCGATGGAGACAAAGGAAAAAGAACAATCTTTTGTGAAACATTCTGTAATTTGCTGAATGAACATGAATACATTTTAAATAAGATAGTTTTTAGTGATGAAGCAACTTTCACAATAAATGGAGAAGCTAATTCACAAAATTTTCGGTGCGTATTATAATCCAGTATCCTGATAAACTTATTTCATAGATATTGGTCCCGCACTAACTGCAATTTACAAAACTCACAGTCAATACACTGGGAAAGTTAATGTATGGCTAGGAATAGTTGAAAATAAGCTTATCGGTCCATATTTTATTGATAGTAATCTCAATACAGCCAAACTTTTAGAGCTATGAAGGCATGACATAATTCCGGCAATAGATAACTTAAACATCGATGACCCGTGGTTTCAAATGGTTGGAGCCCCTCCGCATCCCACGAATGCTATAAGAAACTTTCTAGACGACAGATTTCCAGGACGTTGGATAGGAAGATTCGGTCCTATACCGTGGCCCCCGCGTTCTGCAGATTTGTCGCCCAATGACTTCTTTGCTTGGGGATATCTGAAATCAAAAATTTATGCAAATATTCCAATACAAAGTATTGATGAATTAAAAGATCGCATACGTACCCAATGCAATAGCTTGAATAGCTGTACGTGTTTTTCAACACCGTTTAGGCTATTGTTTAGAAGTAGAAGGTGGCCATTTTGAATACTTGTTGTAACTGTTGTTTTTATTTTCATTTCCGTTTTCTGTTATTGATATTTAATGTTTTACAATAATAAGCGGCGTTGTTGTTAAACTCATTTTGATTTACTTATTTAATATAAACACTGCCTTCATACTCAAATAATTCAGAACTACAGTGACGTTTGCTTCTGTTTTTTAGTTGTGGGTATAGTTGGTTGCCTACACAATAGGCGTAATTGACGCGTTCTTTTTAATAGTATACATAGGCAATATATACTAAAAAGAAAAATTCCCTGTATACAGGATATATGTAAAGAAACTGTTTTTAATGTGCGCCTTTTAGCAGTATTTCAGTTTAAAAAATAAAATTTCCAAATCGTTTTGATTATGCCAATATTGGATTTTGATGCACCAATGAACAACTCTGTATGTTATATTCATAAGATTCTATTTTCAATAAATATCACTACAATGACGTAATTTTGGCAAACAAATAGTTTTAAGATACAGCAGATGCAGGAGATTGTATTGATTAAACATAGATAAAGTACATTTGGCTCTACTTCTATACTTCTACATCTTATTAAATAATTGGATGGTTGGTTAGGAGCGCTTCAGAACACCGTAATTTCGTTAATGAGTAAATCGAATCTTAAAGGTTTTCTTAATTTGTAAAGTTTCACCACAATTATTTGCTCAATTGTAACTTGATAACTTGTACAACGTGTAAATCACAAATGTATAAGGTTGCATCATTAATGGCACCTGCTCTATGTCAACTCGAAAATGGTTACTTCCCTCGTTATATTTAGTTAGTTTACATTTCCACACTCGAAATGCTAATTTCTTTAATTTATCTAAAGCGCAATGTAGATTATCCAAAACACCAAATAAATTATTAAAAATATTTCTGTGTACATAGTTAAGTTGCAAGCTTTTGTCATTTACAGTAAACTAACATATTTTAGCAAAACTAAGATTTTCCATTATCTCTAGAGGCATATAGCAATTAAACTTTTCGTTATTTTTAAAATATCCATAGTTAATAATTTTTCTACTTTAATCGTGAGACGTAATTTAACCAAGGTTGTAAATTTTCCCAAGCTTCAGACATCAGGATTCTTAATGTGGAATTAAAGTAAATTATTACCGTCATCTAAAGGATTAGGAGAGAAGCGTTGGTGTTAAACACTTTTAAAAGCTGCTCCCTGGATTCCCTTTAACTGTAGTTATATTTTTCAGAAACTATGTAGGTATATTTCATTTTAGCTACTACTTTCAAATATTTAAACTTGGAAATGGTGCCTTAAAAACTTATATTTTGAGTTGGTTAAGCAAGCTTTAGCGTATACGTGAGTAATTCATAGATTATTACAAAATATCTAATTTTAAGTTTACTGTCACAAGTATGCAATCCTCGAATATAAGAACAAAAACCGTAGGCTGTGTATTGAATGACGAACGCTTTGAAATATTAGATTATATCGGCCTTAATTCAATATACCGAAAGAGATATAACGCCTAACTGAAGCCGTTGGAGTTGCTACTGATACCATCCTATTTATGAGCTATCAATCATAATCACACTGCTTCCAAGCAAGACAAAATTAATTTTAATGAAACTTCAACACAGCTAACGAAATCTATTCGTTCCTTCAAAACTAACAGAAACCACCAAACAATCCGTTTACAACGAAACTGTAAAAAATAGTAAAATAGTTAAGGCAATATTTTACCGTTATCGTATCATAACTGGAAACAACTTCCTGAACGCCCATATTAATTTGTTTATTAAAAAAGGTAACTGAGAAATTGTTATTCTATAACAGTATTTGACTAATTGAGTTGGATAACGAATGCCTAGCAAACGAGAACTTGGATAAATTAATTTTAAACGTCTGAATGAAAACGCAAAGGAAATTTAATAGACTGTTAATGAATGTAATGGATTTATAATTTCACATACAATAAATTTTGTGTTAGTAAGAGGTACCTAAGTTCTTAATGAAATTTACTAAATGGTAATTGCAATAATAATAATGTAAAACTAATTAGAATAAGGCTACTGTGTTTTCTAACATAAAACGTACATTTTTTCAGTTAGCTGATATTAATGTGGCTGAGAATTGGCAGAGACCTTGCAGTAACAATTGCATTTTTGTCAGCATAAGACCGTCGTTAAACTATGACTTTACATTAATTAAAGAGCTATTAAAAAGAGAATAAATTAGAGTAGACCTTGAACGTGAATGAATGCAGTAACTCCATGGTTATGTAGAGTTTCTTCATGCTGTTCCTGAACAAATTAATAGAGGTTATGTAATGAAATGTCAATATACAAAGAAATTATTACATTTAAAATTTAATAGAAGAAAAACTAAATTAATCTTCAATTAGTGAAAAAGTATGCATTACAGAAGGTGAATAAAACATCCACCGCCCTCTTAAATGAATGTATGCTCTTCTCTTCATTCCACCAATCGCATTTCGCAAAAGTTGTGACTTCTTGTTCGCACATTGCTCTGATTGTTTACATAAGTTCTTCAACGCTATTTACGGAAGTTTCAAAAATTAAATATTTTAATAGACAAAAAAGTCTAACGATTGGGGTGAGTAGACCACCTCCTGCTTCATGATAACTTGTCAAAGAATTCTTGCCGATATGTGATAGTTGCACGAGCTGCATGAACTGTAGCTTCATCCTGTTGGACTAATCCATTTACGTAACGTATGGATGAAATGTTGAAGAATTGCTTCGTGGTATCGCTGCCCAGTCAATTTGTCGTTGAAAACTAATCATCTTTGGTTCAAACTTATTCGTACAGCTACTGCCTCCGGTTGAAGTGCACCCTCATGATAAACATGTAGGTAGTTGTTCCACATATTCTGCGAATTTACAAACGTGTTTACGTAAAATCGAGAGTAATCTGAGAACACATTTTGGTTAAACAAACCATCATCGAAGATGTCCAGAAACCAATGACAAAACTGTAATCGTTACTCATAATCGGCAGTTCATGTTCGGCAGTTAAACAGCTAGGGAAAATGTGCAAATCCTTTTTCATTATTTCATATTTCATAAGAAAGGTCAGGTTACTGGGAAACACCCCGGAGGATAGTTATACGTGCATTATTAATCATTTAACATTCTGAATATTTTCTTCATTTCGCTTTGTAGATCAACCACTGCCTTTTGTTTATGTTTTGCAGTCAGTTTCTCGAAATACCGGTCTCAAGTATATTCACGCAGCAGGAAATTGAAGTCGATCACCAGATATTCATATTCTTCCTGCAATTCTAGCATACAACCATAAATCGAATACTGCCATGCACCATCAACTTTCTAGCCGTTACAAACATAAATCTCAACTATAAATGCTTCTTATTATTATTATTTTAGGAAAATTCATAAGTTTTAAATTATTATATATTTAAATATTACAAATAGGCAACACGCAGCATATTTGTGCTACTATATTTTTTTAACAGGAAATTAGATCAAAGTAATGCACTTTTAAATTACCTTAACTATTAAACTGTCCAAGAACAAACACTACAATAAAATAATTTAAACATAATCATTAAAGCCGATTTCAAGTAATGCTTTTCTAATAACGATAAATGTATTTAGTATATTTATTAATATATAAATTCTAAAATTGTTTTTACACACTATAATTCTAATGTTTAGTAGATGGTAAACTAGTAGTTTTATATCAAATGGCATATACTCCCATAAAAAATTACAATTTCCACAAGACAGAAGTGAGCTTCCCTAATAAAGAATCAATAATTTTCATACCTATTTCATCGCACCGTACAAAATTAAAAAACCTAGAACCCCCTGTAATCTTCTTTATTTCTCTCAAAGGAATTCGATATAGACTGACCGGAACACTTTAGTATTATCAAACTATTATCAAATACACTATCATTGAATTTGAAGTATTCAATATTTAGTAACATGTAAAACAATAAATAATTATCTCATTTGTGAAACAGTTTACGATGAAGTGCATAGATGTTCATTTTGAGTGGTTCATTTAAATTTATGTTTGTTCCTTTTATCAGTTCTTTGAGTTAGTTTTGATTGTCGTGATACCATATCATTTTTTAAATTTGGCGTTCATTACCAACAAATTTCTGTAAAATTAACAATCGAACCACAAGGAAAGCTTAAATTATTGCTCTAATTGAAGTTGAATGAAGTCGTCGTTATGTTGCTGCAACTTTGGAAATCAGCCGTTTCAATGTTCAACGGGTGTGTCAACAATATCAGGAGATGGGATTACTTGGAACAAGGCCAGGATCAGGACCAAGAAGGGGGAATACCGTTTTACAGTTTTGTCCGTTTTAAGAAACAGGCATACTACTGCAGTTAAGGTCAAAAGTTGTCTGTTGGAAGTAGGTGGTCCCAATATTAGCGAGCGAACGGTAAGAAGGAAACCTTGAGAAACCAACTTAAAAGCATATAAATTAGCCACAGGCCTTAGCCTTCTTAGAAATCAGCGAGTAGGCAGGCTTAATTTTGCTCGTATACACAACAATTGGACGGCGGACCAATGATGTGCTGTTGTACTCTTTGCGGATGAGTCGAGATTTTGTCTATATGGTGGTAATGGTCGAGATCTAGTGTGGCGAAAACCAGGGGAACCGTACGCACAGTGCAATTTCTCTCATTGCAACAGTTTTCAGGGAGGAACATGTGGTCCCATATGCTCCATTTATAGGCGGGACTTTTATTTTAATGCATTGTTCTGAAATTGACTATCTTCATGAAGTAGACCTAACTGTCATGGAATGGCCTTCTCTTAGTCCGGACTTGACTCCGATAGAGCACGTCTGGGACAAGCGTGGGAGACGCGTTAGAAGCCGAATAACCTTACCTAGTAACTTGGGAGAACTTAAAAAACAGACCTAACAGAAGAAAGGAACAGCAGCCAGTAAGAAACCATTCAAAAGATAATTACAGGAATGAATGCAATAATAGAAGCACTTATAAGAGTAAGAGGAGGCAAAACTTCCTAGTAAACAGTATTTGGTTACATTATTTTATTTATCTTTCCTTTAATGTTTTTTTTTGTTAGTTGTAATAATTTCTTCCGTTAAATAAAAACCGTAGCTTCATAGATGAGATACCATTACTACACTATTTAGGTTGTTAACAACGTAGACAGGTAGCTGTTGGTAGTTTAATGTAGTTTCCATCATATATAATATCTTGAATTCGAAAATATATGGATATTTTTAAGTGGTCCAGTTTTTTGTTAGCCAGTGTATTTAATAAAAACTCAAATTTCGGAAACATCTCACTAGTCAGACAATTTATAAAAATCCCCTTCTTGGGTTAAAAAATCAAATTTGATTTTTTACGAAAACCAATACTTTAGATACCTTTGGTATGTTAAATGTAATTAGAAGTAGTGATCACTTTAGACCAGGGGTAGGCAACGCGGCGCCCGCGGGCGCCATGGCGCCCCCGATCGATTTTTAATGCGCCCTCGCTGGACCAATGTAAATGTGTGATAGCCAGAGCGATTTACTTACTCTTGTCAAACGGCGATATACAGCAAGTAGTCAGTTGAGTTTAGGATTGTGCATAGATTAGCAGTTTGCTAACCTTGAGCGTATCTAATAACACGCACGTATTTTTTGTTAGTGTGTGATCGTATT
>JABXWE010059711.1:0-14206 GCA_014611495.1 Limonius californicus
GTCATTCAAAGCTCATTACAGCTGACTGCAGACGGAATAGCTTTTTTTCTAGGCTTGCTGCAACTGACTTTTTAAAAAATCACTTTGTATGTGTGGATTTAATCGGTGGAGAAGAAAAATTTCTTTTATTTTAACGACTCCGGTGGCACATCCTGTAGATTTAACATCTATAACTTTTGAATGTGTATGTTTAATGAAGGTCTACATTGTCTTTGCTATCCTAGACCTATTTGATGAAAGTTTCATTTTTAACGTAGGGTAAGAGCTACTAACAGCTCTTGGCACTTTAAGCAGTCTATCATTTATAATATTATAACAAAAATATCATTTTGACAAAAAGAACAATTATATATATATTAATATAATATCATTTTTTAACCGTATTTTCACACGTTTTACAAATAAACATTTTACTTTCAGTAGCTTCAGCTTGATTTTTTTAAAACATGTTTTGGGGTAACCTCTGTTACAAAAAGAAGAATTTATTTTTAATATACGCCTAACACAAATGAAACACGGTCCTGTTCTTAATTTGATATATCCGGGAATCTCATCTTCAACGTCTGGTACTGGGTCTAATAATTAAAATGTTCGTTTATATCCTCTTGTCGCGTTTCTTTAATGTTACGCAAGAAATAATATTAATTTTATTTTGCTCTTCTATTATTTCACTGGTGTCAACTATGATGTTGACTTCATTGTGCTTTTCTTCTGTTTTTTTCTTGTAATTGAGTAGTCTTTTGCGATTTTGTTGGTTTGGAAGAGGTCTTTGTGTTGTATTTTCTTTTTACTGATTTAGTCACTTTGGATTGTTCTTTGATTGCCTTATTTCAATTTCGCAAACTCTTCTTTTTCAGTTTGTTGCTTTCTTTATTCGTACTCCTTCTTATCCATAGCTTCTTGCCAAATTTCTGAAGTGATTACAAATGGCAGTGTTTCAACTTGCTTTCTACCTGTTCTTACTGGCGAATCTGGGTAATGCAGAACGTTTTCTAATATAGGAGTCTCGTTTTCTTTTGAATCTAGCAAATAACAGGCAAAGTGTTGATAAATTATTCAACTGTTACGCCAGAAAGTTCAGTAGCAATGTTATCACTATTTTTGTTTTCTTTGGATTGGCATGGAACACTTTCTTTGGTTTTCACATGTGGATTTCTTTCAATAATTGTACTAATTTCTAGTTCTGCATTCGCAGATGGATGATACAGCTGCTCTACTACATCAATATTGTCTTCATTATCAGTCTTCTCTGCTTCATAGTTTTTACTTTTTTCGACAACAGTATTCTCTTCATTTTCATAATACATAATGTCATCTTCGAATCATTGTCATCGATCTTTTCGTTACTTTCAATTTTGTTAAAATTTTTATAAACTGAGAAATGTTTCCATAAATTATATAATATTAAAAAATCCTTGGTATAGCTTTCATGAAGTCTGTCCAGTTCTTTAAATTTATTAATATATTCCTCGCCTACAGTCTGTACAAATACGTTATAACTTAAATCCCTTTGGAACTCATTGCTAAGCTTGACTTTATTATTTTTCGATTTCCTCAAACATTTGGTGTAGTCTATGGCATTTTGGTTAAATGGGTATAAACCACACGCACGAAATCCATTTACTAAGGTCTCTGGTTTTATTGCAGTCACAAATTTTGATAAAATTGGAATAAAATCTTCCTTGGTTAGTGCTTTAGAGGGATTATTTCTTCTCCAAGCTAGCACAGATTTTTTTCAGCCTGCCTTATAGGCCGAAAGGCAACCACATCGGCGGGCTGTAATAAGCGTGTTGCCATGGGATACAAAGCAATAAGAATAATTTGTAAATTGGAGCACAATTTGCTTAGATTTCTATCTAAATGAGTTCTGTGTCCATCTACAAACAGTAAGATGGGGAATGTCACATTCATTCTCTTTAAAGCGGGATGAAATACGTTGGCAATGTACTCGTAAAAAATACATGATTGCATCCACCCTGTGTCACTAAGTCCTATCCGCCAAGATTTCGGCACAGACTGTGCTATACTGGATGGTAATCTTTTGTAGGGGTACCATTGGAGAAGTATTCACCCCAGATGCTCTAAGTGAACATGACTGTTAACGCTGATTTGGCATCACCGATGTCAGTTTCGTAAACATTCTGAGCACCTCTAGGAGCTAGGGCTTTTTTATTTCTGAGGCATAGAACAAAGTTTCATGTCCGTTGAAAACGCGAGTGGGATCTAAAAGAATGGTGTTATCGTTTTCTTGTATTAGATACTCTTATATATTTTGAAACCAGACCTTTATTTCAGTTTTAGACACTTTAGAACTAGCTGAGGTGACTGCATCGGATGTTCTCTCCGAGATATCTGGATGTCTTCTTAAGAAGGCCTTGTACCAACCCCTACCGGGGATATTATCTCCAAAAGGATTATTTCGTGAGGTTTGATCCAAATATTGTTTTACAGAACATTGGACATCCTCCATTCTTCGTGGAAATCCGTTGCGATGGCATTCACAAATCCATTTTTTTTAAGTGATTTCTTCCTCTCGAATTAAAATTGTGGAAGGGCCACGATTAGGCACACAGTCAAATCATTTTTAATCCGAAATTGCAAGGTTGATCTAGGTACCCCAAATAGACGCCCGGCTGATTTTTTTGGGAATACCATTTTGTACTGCCTCAAGGGCCTTTTTAGTATTATCTTCGGTATATATTTTTTCATAGGTTGTCGTTTTTTTTGGCATTTTGTTCAGCTTCTGTCTGGCAAAATAAAATGAACCCTTACTATCGCTAGAATACATTTATTGGCACCGGAAATGTTACAGTACTTGGCATACTGCCAGGTACTGTTTAAAACCTACATATTGCATCACGAAGGTATTTTATCGCCATCCCAATGAATAAGATAAAGAAAAAGGCATATTTCCAACGCATTTTGTAATTAAACGAAAAATACAGTTGTTGGCACCCTACGCCAAATACTGTTATTTGTAGGTTATGACATATGAAAACGATAAACAGTTGTGTTATTTTCACAAAAACAATATATTTTACATCAGAAGTACCAACATTCATACTAAAACAAAGTTATGTTCAAGGTCTCTTTCTTACTGATTTTGTAAAAACTTACCAACAGTCACTTGCTTCAACTAGCAGCACTCACAAAAAAGGCAGTAAAATATTATGCTGCCAACACAAGAAGCTAAAACATTCCAAATATGGGAACAAATGATATAAGCATAAATTGCATGCATCAAAATATTCCTGAAATGAATAAAATTCTTATTATTTTAATTTAGAAATGTTAGTGCCAATAACTGTAACGTCTACCCTATGTATTACTATGTTCGCTGGCGACACTACAATGTTATTTTAATTATATATCAATGGCATGTGTACTGGCGGCGCAATCTTTAGGATGTACAATTTCGTTACATGTGGTAGAGGGGTAATTCCCTTTATTTTAACAACAGAATTCACACATGTAGTAGAGACGCCAGTTGTAACCTATCAGTAATACAACTACTGGACTAGCCACATGTTTATTTTCATAATACCATCGGGGCATTAATTAAATACCATCTAATTTATTAGTCTCTGCAACTTCTATGCTAATCACATTTGGGTTGAATGGCTCGCGTGTGCATTTGGAGGCGGCCGTGGGCTACAGGTTAGCGCGCTAGACTTATACGCTGAAGGTCCTGGGTTCGATTCCCAGTACCGGAACATCGGATTTTTAACGGCCGTTCTCCCTCACAAAGCAATGACAAACCAGCGAGGTATTCTAACTAGTAAATCTTCTCTGGAGTAGAAGTGTTTACACTTCCCGTGCTTCGGAGCCCACGTTAAGCTGTAGGTCCTCTATGTCTGTAGCACTCCAAACGCGCAACAAAGGCATAGGAGAGAAGATCGCTACGCCTCATAAGAGATAAAGCACGCTAAGATGAAGAAGTGTGCATTTGGTGGAGGCGCCATCATCACGTATGAATATCTCTACAGTAGCCACCCTTTTTAATTTATTGATAACTTTGATTCACTGGATCGAAATGCGATTTTAACGTATTAATACCTAGCATTGCTGGAGTAGTTGTAAATATTATTGTAACGGAACTGTTCCTGTAGCGAAGATATCTTTTTTCTATTAAAAACTGGCTTTGATGAAGGCGTTGAATTATTCATTTTAGCGAATAACACATTTGGTGAAGAATACACTTTTTTATGTTAGTACTATAGTTGGTGTTTTTGACGGAAACACCACAGATTCCTGAAAATGTAAATTTGATAGAATGCCAAATTTATATCATAAGCAATTATGTTTTAATTTGTACAACTCTGACCGTTATATTTTGCAGTATTACATTAAGCATACTCGGTACTAAAATATATTCTTTCTAAATTCGAAATGAATGACATTTATTAGAATTTATTTAAAATCATTGTAAGGGTACTAAATACAGCTGAAGAAAAATATGAATTACTCATTTGTTTCGGTTGATTTAAAAATATTGACTTTATAGTCAAAATTATAATATTAAGTTAACATTTATGGCTGTGTTTTCGTAGTATTTACTTCATTTTAAGGAGTTGAACTTTACATATTAAATATCAGTATCTTCCCGATCTAATTATTTAGTAAATGTTTAAGAAAAACATTTTTAGTAGAGAATATTACATTTTATTGTACGTTTGGTAGTAGAAGTTACATTCTTTTCTTAATACTCACAATTTTTTACATCAACTTTATGTTTATGCCAGTGGTGACGTACTCACCACTTTCATATACCACGCCAAAGTATAAACTTCTTCTGATAAATAAGAAAATTTTACGGATACTTTATACTGCCCAATAGGAATATATGGTGGAAATTTAGAGTAATCTGGTCCCCAGTTGCAGATGGTATAATTACCCTAAAAATGCGTAGTTAGACCTCTTTGAATTGCTAATCGCTTTCATTCATGGTGTGCCCCACCACCCTAAATTACCTTTTTCATTGGACATGATGGACTTTTTCCACAATTGTATATATTTTGGGCTCCGTATGTATCTTTCTTAAGAATGTCGCATACGTTAACTTCGAAGATTAATGGAAACTCTCTGTACTCATTACTTGCAAATTTGAACGCCTCCACTTTCATCTAAGGAAAATATTGTATAAATGTAAAACATCGATGTTTCTGAATTTTATATTTTGCACCAATTGTGAATTAAATGGAAGATTAATGAAGCGGCAACAAGCAGTACACAGGGTGATTCTAAGCATGTGCGAAAAACTTTAACCGCGTATAACTGAGGATATTTGCCGCCTACATTAGTTAGTAATCTTTTTTAATATACGGTAGCATTACAGAAATATGGCGCTTCAGAGCTTTTTACGGCAATTCATTAAAATGTAACTAACTTTCTTATTTCTTGTCCGATTGTGATAATCTTCGTTGATTTAGAAAGCTTGCAGTCCAAGGTTAATGTTTAGTCTGTACAACTGACTCTAAAAAGTGTATGAAATATGAACCAGAAGTGAGAAGTTTGGTTACAAAATTTTTAAATTAGGGTACATCTTGAAAACGAGATCGTTAACCTGTGTTTTTTGCAGTTTCTGAACTAGTATTCTGTTTTCCAATAAAAAGGTCTTTACAATTTGTTCAGAAAATTAAATATTTAAGGAATTATTGAGCCGAGTTTCCAGTAGGAATTATAACTTAATTACATACATCTAATTTACAAATTTTTACATCAACATTTTCACCTCTGGGTCAGATTTTACCCACTTTTCAAACACAACTCTACATTTTTCTTCAAGTTTGGACTGTTAGCTTTTCAAAATAACGAAGCCTATCAAAATTGGGCAAAAAGCAAAAAATTTATTTACATTTTAGTGAACTTATGTAAAAAACTTTGAAGTGCAATATTTCAGTAACAGGGCATTATTAAAATAAAAATTACTAAACGATTTAGCTGGTAAAGAATCTCAGTTATACATGGTTACAGTTTTTCGTACATGGTTAGAGTCACCCTGTATGTTAAAATTCAGAGCAACTTGCGCCACTGTAATCATTTATGGACACTAGAATTTAATACCATATATTACCCGTAGACTGGTTCCAAAATCTTGTTTATATTCCATGCTAAAATTCATTGCGGCGTATGTGCGGTTAAATTTAAAGAACGACACTTTAGGCGTTACATACTTTTTATTATAACTGCTTATTTCTGCATGTTCCGTCGATACTGTGTAATCCGTTTGCGAATACTAAACAAATGTGGAAAACACTTTATACTATATCATGTGACTAATTAAAAAACTTACTGCAAAAATTCCAGTAATTAAAAGAAAATACCGTGAAAACATCAGCATCTTCTTCGGCAGAGGTATGAAACATATTTGCAAAAATGATTCAGATTTAAATGGTTACTACATACTAATGATAATTGTTTTTTGATCAAGACCTTGATATTGTGTTCTGTTTACAAAACAAAGCAATTATTATAAATATTTATTCTCATTATTTTGTATTCCCCGAAACAAAGATAGTCATGGTCATGGTATTGTAGTGTAAATTTACACTGCAGTAATAGAAATTAGGCAGAATTGAGTTCTGCTACTTTCATATCTGCAACAGCGTCTGTTTCTTTTTCAATTTTACGCCATAATTCCAAGGTGAAAAATAAATACAATATTAAGTGCAATAGCTAAATGAAACCAATTTTGAAGTTTCCCTGTCATTAGTCCATCAATGTGATACAAATATCTTTCTGATCGTTGAATAATACTCACGCCATTTTTTGTTTGATAATTACACCGTAAATTGGGGTTCAAAACCCAATAGCAACTTGAGGTTACTCAAAGCACGATTTTAGCCTAGTTTGAAACCAGTTCGAACGGGGCAATAGAGAAATAAATGAATTGCATTTTGTCTGATTATGTGGACGTGCTTTCTACTGAAACTTTTAATTTAATTCCGTTCAATTACGTTTGTACATTAATCCCTAGCTTATGACATGTAATCTCTCCCTCTCTGGCGCGGTCTAGTTCTCGAAACATCCAATAGCTGTTATGCAAATTTCCGAAAGGATACGACATAATGTAACTTGTCGTATGTACCTACAGCAGTAATCTATACCGTTCCTAATTAATGCTACCATTGCTCGAAATTAATCCATCATCCTATTCCCTCAATTAGTCTACATTCATTACGAATTAGCTTTCGTTCAGTAGCTTATAATTTGCTAGCGAAATATTTTCACAATTCGTAGCGGCTCAAATACTATTAATTAGAGAGACGGGCGATGCTAGGCGATTTTATTATTTAATGGTGTCTCAGCAAAAGCTCAAAATCCCATAAATTACTGAATGCAATATACACTAAATTCATACACGGATAATTACGGCTAAGCTGCATCTCGCACAAACAAGCACATGCAGGACTTCCCCGGACTTAATGCATCCCTAATCCCTCAGGATGCACGGCCAACACAATTGCGGGAAATTCCGCAAACATGTCAGATGTTATACGAACAATTCGGAGAGCATTTGCAAGTGAAAAATTAAAAATATTCTTGATATTTTTCTTGGTAGTTCGGCTGCTACCGAGAGCAAGAAATACAAAAATCAAGACGTATCTCAAAAATGTCTCGTGCAATATTTATAACAGATGGCGTTGCGGTCGCCGTCATGATTGCTTTCATAAACAATGACACGTCTAGGATGGAACGAGCTGGGCGAAATATTTCAAACGCTGAATTTTTGATTCCTTTACTTTATGATTAATAAATAAGATTGTCAGACATTTTTCTCAGATAGTCGGCGTAAAACCGGAATAACAAATAATAAAATTCATGGTGGATGCCAGTCCGCAGACTCGAGTTACTTAACGGAGTACTCGGGCGTTTACGATTTTTTTCGAACGACTTGCTCTTCCGTCATAAACGCTGCAAGTTAAAATAATAAAATGAATCGTATTCGACACGTCCATGACAATAAAAATGAACGGGACGGATTACATCGGAGAAATGGGAATAATTTAATTTTAAGTTAGGTACGTCACACAAAAATTTGGGTACAAAAAGGTTGTAATAAACCCTTCTTGATTTAACGTAACGTAGTATGGAAGTTTATTTGGTTGAATATGGTGTTTTATTGGTTTTCTTATCCAAGAAAGCAGATCCTAATGAGATGATACTAAGAAAGCAGTAATACGCAACGGCGTTCAGGTTAATTTAAAATATAAGATTTTTGTAACACTTTAGGTTCTAAATTATTAATGTGAAAATCCTTTCTGTAAAATGCACTTCACTGTTTGATGAGAACTGCTAGTTAAATATTTATACACTGCAAGTTCACATAGAGTCCTAAAAACAAACTAGTTAAAATCATCAATACCCTCAAATTGACTTTTAAATGCTTTAGTGGTTTCCAAGTAAATCTTTTTCTCGTTAAAATTAAAACCGAAATAGACAAGTCCGTTTTACCTCGGTTTGTTTAAATGGAAATACTTTAGGTACAGTGTTAAAAATTAATATTCCCGAAACTCATACAGATTTAATTAAATATTAAGCTTTACCTACGGGGTAATATTATTATATTTTTATATAAATATTGTTATAATCCGTTAGGTAAACCATAAAAATAAAAGTTCTCCAACTCGTGGATAATGTGTATTTAAATTTAATTACACAAAGGAACGATAATTCAAATTTTATATTAAATATTAAATCATATTATTATCTTATAATTCCTTTGAATATCTAACTCGTTTGCGAGAGCGAAAACAACTCCAACAAGGGAAATTTTAAAAGGATTAACACGAGCGGTAAAAATTTCTCTTTTGCAGCATTTGCTACTATAAAATTCTCAAGCAACCGTTATGATCTTGATAATTTTATACACACCCATAGTTGTAATTATGTACGTACTTACTTACTTACTTTCCGTTTCCGGATCACCAAATCAAATAATCCCTTTCCAATATTCAGCCACGCGAATGGATTATGTACGTACAAGATTAATCAAATTATTGTGCTCTAGAACTAGAGACATATTCTTCCTGTGTTAGTTAGTCCTAATGATTGAATCGTTTGCTGGAATTCTATACTTTAAATTTTTTATCGATAGAGAAGCTGGCGTACCTATGTATATAAGCTGGTCTGGCCGGTGGAACATAAAAGTTTAACATGGAAAATAAATAAAAGTTGTATAATGTTCCTCTAGATCTAATGTATTGTTAGCAATCACCGTAAAGGATCAACATTTTTTTTATCTCACTTGTTATAATTCTGATTGAGCGTGTCTTGCGAGAATTAGAGGATTCGTGGTTATTTGGAGATCTAAAAATAAATAAATCATGCGGAAACTGAAGAAAATAGAAATAATCAGTTATAAAATAGCAGAGAAACATAAGATGTGTCATCCTAACAAACTGTTTACAATATTTAACGATTACTTTTTTATGTTTGTTGTGTAGCTATCGGTTTGTCGCAGGGCCGTTTGGGCTCTGGAATGGTTTGGCGCCGGGACAGTTCGGCTCAGGCTTTGGGCGCAGGGACGTTTCGGCGCGAACATATATTCAGGTGGCTTATTTCATAAAAACTTTTGTGTTATTAATCAACTTGCTAAATTATCCAATTTTATATTTTAAATATTTTTTATGCAACGGTGTGATATTTTATTTAGAAAATTAATATTTCAAAATATACCGTATGTCAATGAATGTACCGACACCTTCGTACATATTTTTTGTTACTACAGTAAAATAAAATTTTAATGAGTGTTCTTCATTTCATATTATATCTAGTGTATTTGTTTGATCATTTCCTTTTTACCCAGAGTGACTACAGTTTGCTTATAGATCAATTAAAAAATTGTACAAGACTAGTGATTATAAAATTTAAGGGATTTGTCAAATAACGAGCACTCATAGTTTAATTTAGTAGTTCCACCCTTTTAAGTGCTGGTATCTGATAGCAGGTATACGATTTACGAACGAATTTTAAAAATGCTTTCTGTAAAATTATGAAATTAACAATAATGGTGCTTCTCATATATTATATAGATAGATAGTCGATTCAATAACCGAAGTAAAAGAAAAAAAGGTATACCTAATCCTATCCTTTGAAATGCGGTTGTGACACGTTTGTGTAAGCTCAGAACCCGCCTAGTATTATTTTCTAATCCTTAAGTAAATTATTTTACTGGTCTATACTAATAATTCGCTAAATGCCTGTTTGATAAACTTAAAATGACACAAATATAAATATATTACTTAAAACTCAAACGTATGAATCATTCTTTGCGTCTGAATTTTAATGTTTCTATTTTAATGTACGTTTCGAGTTACACGTCCTTGCGCCCAAACGGTTCTACGCCCAAACGCGTCTGCGCCAAATCAGCCGCTCCAAACCGACCGTACCCAAACGTCCGGTTCCTTATTTCATGGATTTGTGAAGTTTCGTTTTTTCCTTAAAGTGCTCAATATTTGTTTGGAGACTTAATGATATGTGGCAAAATTTTTTGCTAGATTATTAAACAATTTGTTAATTGTTTGTTGCTTTATTTCGTTGAAATTCATACTTATATTTAAATAATAATAATACTAATACACAATTTCTACAGGTATTTATTTTTGCTTTATACCTGTTGAAATTGTCTATTATTAATGTTAAAATGTTAAACAGTTACCAATAAATAGTCTTTATCACGGACCTAAGTACAAATTAAGACAAGAGTTCATTTATTGAGTAGCAATAATAATTTTCCTTGCATATTTGGTTATCTATTCTAAAGCTCTATGTGATTAAGGTTTTTCCTACTTAATTTAGTACAAACAATTGTATCAGTATAAGGTGCCAATTCTTCTAGTATTTAACAATTGTGTTTCAATATAGTGTTCTTCACATTTCTTCTATGTCTTGGGCTTTGCCTCAGTTATTACCCGATTTCTTTCTAAATTTACTATCGAAATCTGAAGCAGGGAGCACTAATATGCTTAACTCTTGAATATTATAGGTAATTTTCTGCGCAAGTTCCATAGTAATCCTTATACCATTCATAAATCAGTAGTAGTTGCTACATACATCATATACTCTCTATTTGCCATATATATGACATCCATTTCTTCTGTTTTTTTTAATTCCATAGTGTGACCTACATTTCTTCTGTATGAGTTTCGCATTAGTAGTTTTTGTTTCAATATCATCAATATCTGAAAAATAAGCAATTATTGCTTGGCGATTATTACTAGCGAGATTTCTTTGCAATTCAAGTAACCTCACCACATATTTTATGGTTAGCCAACATTTCATATAATCGTGTTTATGTTTTCTTGGTATCTTTAATAATTTTTTATCATTCATTTTAACTGGCAGCAGTTGCTTTCATGTATGGTTTACTGAAGGTTTACAACTTGTTAATTATTTCGTACAATTCTTTGTATTGTTGGAAATCCTTATAATTAGCTAATAACAAAAATTTCTGTATATATTTCGATAATATTTAAGGTGGTGCTGTTATATTTTCAATTTTTCCTTATTTTATAGAGTTTTGATTATTCTATTTTTCCTACTAAATCAGTTTCACACCTGCAGTTGTTTTATATAACTACCACTTATACGAGGCAGCCTTTTAAGTTTTTACAAAAACTAGGAAAGAAAAGTTTTTTAGGACAAACTTGCTTTTCAGAATACTTGCCTTTAAGATTTATACACTTTTACATGCGTTCAAACTAATTCTCGAAACATTTTTTCCACTCTGAAGTTGGTATTTCAATAACAAGGTTTTTGAAGACTTCAGCAGTTTCTTGAGGTGATGAAAATCGCTGTCCACGCAATTTTGTTTGACATTCGGGAACACAAAGAAGTCGTTAGGCGATAAATCAGGTGAATAAGACATTAATTCGATTTTTTCTCCTTCAAATAATCAATTGTTTGACGTGCTATGTGAGAGCTGGCATTGTCATGATGAAGAATGATGCCACGTTTTTGGTTGTTTTTCCTGATTTCAGCGATAATTTCTGGCAAACAAATTGTTAACGGTTCTTCGATCCTATAAAGAAATGGTTGCGACTTGTCCAGTACAACCGAAGAAACAAGCGATCCTTTTCTTGGAAGTGCTTCGTGAACGAACACCTTTTGTGGGATTCGGTTCATCTTGGAACACCCAAACAGTGGATTGTGGCTTAGTTTCCGATTTATACGAATATACCCCAGTTTCGTCACCTGTTACGATGTTGCATACGGATTTTGCAGTTGATCGGTCGAATTTTTTGATCAGTTCCTTACACCAATTAACTAACACAAGCCTTTTTTTGAGCTTCGGTCAAATTATGCAGAATCCATCGGGAACAGATTTTCTTCACAGCTAAATGTTTAAATGCAAAATCGAATGTACTGCAGTCTTCGATATGCCTAAGGATGCTCAATCATGTTGCGTACAGCATAGATGTTTTTTTTGTTTTGGAATAGCAACCAATTTTGGTCGACCTTTACGAAATTCTTCACTGACGGACGCAAATTCTGCAAACCAATTGTAAACAGTCTTTTCTGATGGTGCTTCATTACTAAAAGTTGAGCGAAGCGATTCTACGCATTGTTGTTGAGTTAGGCCTTTACTAAAATCGTAAAAAATCATCCAACGAAAACCTTCACGTGAAATATCCAGTTTTTCACAAAATTGCTTTTCTTAAAAGCTCACTGTAAACAAACTACTCTGTTAATTTCTAAGCTGCCACTGTTTTCACAATAATAAATGTCAAATTTTACGAAAATAGTAATGACACATTTCAATAGCGCCACCTAGTGGTCGTTGTAAAAACTTAAAACGCTGCCCTCATATATGCTTTGCATTTTCTATAATTCACAGGTATCCCTGCAAAGGGACCGCGGTGGTCGAGTGCGAGAACGCATTGGCCACTCGAGGTCACACTAAATGCAGTTGCTCCGTTGGGCCGATCGATTCCCGACTGGGGCAACCGCATTTGGTTAGTTAAGTTTAGGGTGCATGTTGCATGAATGTTTAGTATGTAAGGGACGCCCGCACCCCCCTGAAGTAATGCGGAAGCGGTTCCGGGGGGGAACGGTAGTATGAATGTGTGAAAAAAAAAAGGTATCCCTGCAAAAAATCCGGTACTTACTAACTAATTTTCTTTTTGTAACTATGTATTTATTTCCGGTAATATCTTCTGCCTTCTAATTTTTTTACTTTATATATTTTACGATTCAAGTTTTCGAGGTTTTGGTAATTGTTCTTCGTTTTTCGTTATGGAAGTTTACGTGTATAATCCGTCACTGTTTTAAAATTGTAGGAAGCATTATAAACGTTATGTAAATAAAGCATCCTTACTGTAGAGTCTTCTAAAAAATTAAATTCGACGTCTACATCTAATGCATAAAATCAAAACTTTCACCTCTAAGAAATGTCAATAAAGACACGTTTACACCGCCTATTTTCACCTTCTGAACTCCAGAACCCTCTGAAAACGCCGTTTATTTTGCTCTTCCTTTGATAAACCTTAACATAATCAGACGCTAGCGGTGCGACTTCTTAACTGATAATTTGCTTTGCAACAAAGTATAATTATTTTTTAAATTGTTGTTTATGATGAGCTTTTTTAAAGCTGGAGAGCTGCGAGTACATTAGCAGTTAAGTTGAAGAAATTTTTTCTTTACGGTGTTTTACGTCCTTCTCTAGAGTGCCAGAAGTTTTTTATGAGATCATATAATCAAAGCTTAAGCTTATCATCACTCAACAGTGTGCGTGGGTTAAGTTTCCACTTATAATTCATGTTGTCTTACACGTGTCACCTTTTAATTAGAATTTCAAATGGGTCTAAATTCTTAGGATGGTCCGGTAACCGTAATATAAGTATTTTGACCCACCTGCTTGGGTTACAATTTGCATTCACATCGCCGCAGGAAACTGAAAGATTTTTAGGCTTGTTCAAAACTGAATCGAGAAGCACTTTAACGTAATTTTACAGAATCAAAGGTTAAGTCCAGCCCTGGGTAGGGATCGGCCTCAATACGTGTCCGTAATTTCAATTCGGCATTTTATTTGCGATGGCATTTCCCGCAAACAAATTGCTTGTGAGGGCAGTGGATGATGAATTTTTAATTTTAGCGAACATGACGTGACGGTATTGGATATTGATTGATTTCCAAATCCAACACTTCCACCACTAATCAGTGGCTTTCCTACCCGCGTAAAACGATTTTATAATGAATACCAGTC
>JABXWE010059716.1:0-19587 GCA_014611495.1 Limonius californicus
ACGGGATTATCACTTGCAACGGCTTAGTGGGGGGGGGGAGTCAAGGGGTTAATGGCTGAATTCCGACACAGGTCGAGAGGACAATTTCACTGAATTGTCTTTAAAAAAAGCTGACACTCTGCTAATATTTTTAATCCGACACAAGTCGAGAATTATTCTGCCCCAGGCAAGAAACAAAAGCGATACGGTATCTTAATTTAGCAGAGGCACTGCCAAAAAACTCCGACTCAAAACCCCGTGCATTCACCCTCAGAAGCTTGGGCTAACTTTTGTCGTATTTGTCGTCGGCACTGAAATCTCAACGAGCAACCGGGTCGAACGGAGATCTTAAGTCGACTGGCAAAAAAAAACTAACGAAAGTATCCAGCAGCTGGAACATTTCACCATATTACGAAATATGTTGTAAGAATTCTAGAACAAAATATTCCACGTGGAACTTTTGGACCATTCTGCAGACAAAGGATTCTAAGAACTGTTTTCGACGGGCATGTACAAACTAAACATGCTTGTCAACATCCCCTTAACTTCCGAAACAGTGACCTCCCATAAATTAACCTTAGGAAATAATAAAATAGTAATCGACTTAAGAGCGGCAATTAAAATGAAACTTTAATTCACATGAAGCGGCAAAATCAAACGAACGTAACAATAGGTCTGGTCATGGTTGTGTAAATCTACAACAGTATTTTAGGAGAGAGGCCCCAGGTATTCCCTGTGATTCCTCTGCAGATCCAGAAGGCTGTGGCTTTCTTGAGTCGATTCTCCAGGTGACTCTTGCAGGTCAGCTCGGAGTCTAGAATTGGCCCCAAGTATTTAACCTGAGATACTCTTAGAAGAGAATTGCGTCTCGATAGCCCCTTAACTGTCTTTTTCATGTGAACAAAGTACCTTAGAAGTTAGAAGAAGATATTTTTTATACAGACCATAACCAAAATTGAGAAATTTCCAAATTTCCCCTTCAGGTAATAGATAAGTAAGACATACACATATTAAATGCATGTTTCCATCTATAGCCTTGGTTTAAAAATATGAAATAAGTTAGCTGTAAATGCATACTTTAAAACTAAAAAAAATCAAGGAGTGTAATACGACACCCAGCTCGCGACTAAGTTAAACCATATGTAAAATATAGAAAATTTTGCTCTAATTAGATATTTTCATAACGATTACAGCATACCTACTATAAAAACTATTTAAACTACATTGAAAGATACATAAGTAGTTCTACATATTAAAATTTTCATAAAAATGTTAACGCATCTATTCCAAATTCCTCTCTCTCTTCCTCCTGAAAACATATGAAAATAGTAAATATTTATTAACTGCTCTATAGTAGGGCTGGCAACCGGATTCGGATTTTCGGATATCCGGATTTTTTTATGCGAAGATCCGGATTTTGTGAAAGCTAAAAATCCGGTATTCGGATTTATACGGATTTATCCGGATTTCGGATTTTAGGTTTGGATCCGGATTTCGGATTTCTGATAGCAATCCGGATTTCGGATTTCTCACAGAGATCCGAATTTCGGATTTCTAACGGAGATCCGGATTTCAGATTTCTTACAGAGATCCGGATTTCGATAAAGAATACATCCAGATAATATATTTATAACAGATTTATCGATGATTTTGAATAATTAAGTTTAAAATGTGGAATTTAGACATAGACAGGGATTTTACTGGAATACGCATATACCTACAATTTTTCTCCTATGTTTATCAGAATTAACTGCATATTCATACAAATTCTACATGCCAGATTAATGCAGACTGTATTTATGTAGATTTACTTAAATGTTTAATTTAATTTAATAAATTAACGCACGCAGATAAATTCAGAAAATGGATTTTTGCGTAAATCCGAATACCGGATTTTTTTTAAATCCGGATAGCGGATTATTTATGGTAAATCCGGATATCGGATTTTTCGGATATATCCGGATATCGGATTCTTCGGATAAATCCGGATAGCGGATTTTCCGGATGAATCCGGATAGTGAATTTATCGGATAACGGATTTACAAGACGGATTTTATCCGGATAGTAAAAATCCGGCGGATTCCGGATTATTCGGATACCGGATAATTTAAAATCCGAAATCCGGATTTTAAAATGTAACGGATTTGACAGCACTACTCTATAGGTTGGGTTGCCTAACTAGCTGAACCTGTAAATGTTTTTTAATTGAAAATACTTATAATTAAACTTGTATCTGACCAATTATTCGGAAACACATTTATTTCAACCAAATTAATCTTACCATTAATTTGATTAACTTATGCATAATTACATATTACAATAAATATTTCTCAATTAAATTTCGTGTCATGGTAAGGCTGTATTCTCTTATTCAAAATATGTTTAAGGTATACTTACAGTTCAATTTTTTTATCTAATGAAAGACTTTATTTTTTTTAAAGAATCGTGGACTCCAATATACCCATTCCACCCAGCTTATCCCGGCTCAGCACATTTCGTTCACAGGTCTAACATGCCCCACCCTTGAAAAACCCCATGCCCCAGACACCACAAACACCCTGGGAAAGTGCAGTGCTCAGGATTCGAACCTGAGCGACTTTGGTAGAATAACTCCAATCCAAGCGCTGCGGCCATTACTCTACCGCGGTCCCCTAAAGCCTTTATATGTTGGAAGATTTTAGTGCTCTACTCACAATTAACAAATCTTGATAACGATCCCACTGAATAAACAAACCATGTTTTATACATCCACATAGATATTACATAGAACGTTGTAACACAAACAAGGCCAAAATGGTAAATGCAAATTCCTTCTGACGCAATTTAGAATAAACTTACTTTTAGTAATGCGAACAATGTGTCAGTTTATAAGTAATACATGTAAAAATCCATTAATAGTTCAGATAAATACCTAGCAGTGTAATTAAGGCAATTTACAAAGAAGTTTTTGTAATTAATTCGAAATCTTTACTTATTAACTATTAACTGTAATTAATCGACCAAAATACCTATCGTATGTTTCCGTATTTGCACTATTATCGCACATTACTTGAATATATTATTTGAAGTTATAGTAATTAACTTTTAAGAAACTATAGTGTGTGCTTCTAAAACGAAAGTTCTGGTGATATGATTTCTTAACCTACACAACGATACGTTTTTCTTTCATGTTGTTACGGGCCAAACGAGCTTTTCCTCGACCCGTAACCGGACAGGTGGAAAAAGCCTACAGCTTAGCTCAGACGAGTAGGGGGAGTTCGCGAAAATCGCTTACGGGAAGAAATCTTCGTAGTTGTGTACAGGGTAAGTCAAAATTAGTGGGCACCGCCTTGTAAATCCAGCTGATTGTAGGTCCTCGTGGAAGGCCGAGAGGCCAACAGCTTACGGGAATGGAACTCACCTTTATTGTGCCTCCCTTCTGTTTATAAAGCTTGCAAAATTCATGTACTCACAAATACAACATACACAATAATAAAAGAGGCCGAGAATTTTCAAAAACATATAATCAAACTATTAGAAATGACACAATTCAAAAAAAGGACAGCAAATGGTGATCTCGTAGTGTAATAATATTAATAATACAAACTGTTGGTTTGAACGTTCAAGAGATAAATCCGCCGCTGCTGGCGCACGATATTTACCTTCTTCAAACTACGTGGCCAGAGGCACCGAGGTTTACAAGCATAACACAATATAAAAGAAATTACTCTTTACAATTAGTAGTGCAAACAAAGACAATCAGCGACTGAAGGTCGCTTCTTGTTTCAAAGAAAAAGGTTCAATTACGCTGAATTTTGCAAGTTAGCACGTATAAGGTTTCTTTTCACAACACACGAAAAACTAATTCTTTTACCTTGAATTGCGGCGAATAAAATCGTTAGCGAAGCAGGCACAATTCTGGGGTAGTTTTTCAAATCAAGGTATAGTCTGGGGTATTTTCAGGTCCGGGAAAAAGGTAGAAGACTTCTTCAGAAAACTTTGGGACGAAATTTTCGTCGCAGCAACGAAACAGGTACAGGAACAACGAATGGGCTCGATACTAATCCGTTAAGGGCGATCGGCAAATTAGCAAAGAATTGCCTTTCCAGCGTATTTTCTTTAAAATCCGACACTTGTCGATATTCTGTTCACTCCACGGTAATACGGCGATAAGGGAATGCACGCGATAGATACCCATCGAAAACATAAGCCCCCGTATGGGCGGCCGGAGTCATCGAGAATGTAAAATTGACTGAAGAACTAACGCGACTTCAACCTGCATTTCCTCCAAAAAGATTGCACCATATTACGAAACACTTGTAGAACGAAATTGACACGTGCGTCTTCCGAGAAATATTCGGGAAGCGATATTTGAAAGCTAGCACTGCTAACAAAGGAATTCCCGGAAATATTTTTGAACGGCAAATCTAGCCTACAAAGGGTAACTTAGAAATTGGTCTCGTCACAAATCAATCCTTAAAAACAAAATAAATAACGAAAACTGTAATCGACATAAGAAGATGGCACTTAAAATAATGTTTTTAATTCGTATGAAGCGGCAATTAGAGTTCGACTTTAATCCAGACAGACTGGCATAATATCAAATGAACATAACAAGGTATGACTTCTAACCAAAAGGGCGAATTACAACTTTACCGTGTAATTCCTAATCAGAAGATAAATAAATGTTAAAAGAAACCTAACAATAACGAGAACTTCACATACAAAAGATAGGAAAGCCCGGTCGTGGATAGCAAAGGTAACGATGGAAATACCATGCAAGGCTCGAAAACAAGAAGATAGAAAATTGATAGTAGGAGTAGTATACTTAAAATACTTTGAAAAACAAAATAATTCTGGTAAAAATACAAGCTGGTAGCCAAGAAAATATTCATTGGCTGTGCTGTAACACTCATAGAACAGAAAATGGTAGGAAATTAAAAAACAGGCAAGGAAAAAAGTAATATACAGGCACGCTATGTTATAGAACAGACGAAAATGGCAATGGATCTTCCCATAAATTCAACTTAAATTTCTGAAAACATCAACATCCATATCTCTCGTAACTTTCGTCACAGATCAAACGAATACACTTCACGTTTCCACAAAGCGCATCCCCAATCACAAAAGCCCGCTCCCACAACCAATTCTAAACTTGACCAACTAGAAACGCCAAACCGACCATAATTACTCTCAAACCATCTTTCTGATCTACAAGATTTTTTTTAAATCCCACTTTATTTACAATCTGTTACATTCGAAACAATAAGTAAATGTTTTAATAATAATGATAATGAAGACATGGAGGAAAATACCCACTGGTGTTTTCCTTTCTGGTTATAATTATATTTAATAATCACATAAAATATGGGACCCTAAACAAACTTAAAATCTAGTCAATAAGAGTATGACATTTAAGTCTACGTCTGTTGAGTGGTTGAGTCTTGAGATTTTGAGCAAGTCTGTTTGGGTGAGTCAAGTCTCATAGCGTAGTTAACACAATACCTTTATATTTATTCTTTCGCCGTTGCCAACTTTAGGTCACGTGCGATGATATAGTTGGGGACAAACCGAGGAGATTGACTATCATCCGGAGCATTTTGGACTAGAACCTTTCCAATATTTCTACATTTGAGTTGGAAGCTGATCTCCGTAGTATGATTCCGTAGGTCCAAACTGGTTTAAGAATTGCTTTGTATACTAACAACTTGTTTATGGACAACTGAGATTTGCTACCAATTAACCGGTACATGTTAGGGAGTTTGAGGCCCAATTGTTCCTTTTGGTGAAAATGTGCTATTTCCGCAGCAACCTACGGTACAGATGCATGCCGAGGTATTTGGCTTCGTCGCGCTGTGGTATGCATTGGTTGTTAAAACTAACTGGGAGACAGTTGCCTCTTCGGTTGACAAAGGTAACGTGAACAGATTTCAGTTCATTTGCTTTGATACGCCACTTCTTAAACCAGGTTTGAATATAATTGAGGTTCATTTGGTGTTGTTGAGATGCAATATGGGGGTCTTCGTGGGAAGTAAGCACAGCTGTATCATCAACGAAAGTTGTGGTAGCGGCATTACCATTTGTGGGTAGGTCAGCAGTGTAGAGGAGAGACAAAAGGGAGCCTAGAACACTACCTTGGGGAACGCCGGAGCTGATAGGATGGAGTGATGTCCCCATCATCATGGAATTAGTAAAGAAATGAGTCTTGTAGATAAGATTTTAAAATGAGGAAATAGTTGAGAGGTATCTATGAGTTTTCTGGTTTTGTCCAGCGAGACTTTGTCAAAAGTCTGGCTTACATCTAGGAATACTGCAGAACAGTATTTCTTATCCTCTAAATCTTACATAATTCTATTATTACATACAGGATGAATCTGCTTGATGGGTGCATGCTCCTGCCTGAATCCAAATTGATGGTTAGGTATAATTTGACATGGTTCCAAGGTTGGCTCTAATTTGGCCTTCAGAAGTTTTTCAAAAAGTTGTGAAAATATTGGAAGCAAACTAATTGGTCTATAAGAACTTATATCTTCCAATGGTTTACCTGGTTTTGGAATTAAGATCATTTGTGCGACCTTCCATTGGATGGGAAAGTAGCCTGTTCTTCAAATGGCATTATAAATGTAAGTTAGTAACTTTAGTACGTTATTTGGTAGTTCTAAGATTATCTTCGCGGTAATAAGATCAAAACCTGGCGATTTTTTGGATTCAACAGCGAGATAGCTTGAGTAACTTGGGTGACTGAGATTTTCTCGATAGGTAATTCTAGTGGTGGTACGATGGTTCAAGAAATTGTCAGATTCCAATTTCACTGTCAACATTAGCGTCAGGTGGATATGGATAAAAAACATCTTCAAAATAATCTGCGAAGGTGTCCGCCTTTTCTTTGTTGTCTTTAATCCAGTGTCCGTCTTGTGCACTTATTGGAAAGCTGAATAGTTGTGGCCGATTTATGTTTTTTGTAGGCTTCGAGAGGGAACATTCGGTTGCCTGGTTTGCTGAAAGATTTTCTAAATAGTTTTGAATGTGTAGGTTTTCATTTATTTCTATATCAGTTTTGAGTGCAATGTGAAGATCCAATTATATTTGTTACTCAGGGAAAAAGGTGATTCACGCAGAATGATTTCGGTGCTTAACGTGAACAGGACAGGTAAATGGTCAGATGAAAGATCAAAGCAAGAAACAACGCTCAGAAGATTAATGGGTATTCCTTTGCTTACACAAAAGTCGACCAAGTCGGGCATTTATTTAAGTCGGTAGGCCAGTAAGTGGGTTCGCTGGTGGATAGATGATTTCAGTTATTGCTTTACATGGTCGTATACAGTTGCCTACCTTTCGGGGTAATGAGTAGTGAACCCCAGTGGGTATGCCTTGCGTTACAGTCCCCGCCCCCCCCCCTGGGAAGAAACTATTTCCAAGGGTATTGTAAAATTCTTCAAATTGCTCTTTTTTTATAGTAAACCTAGGAGGGCAGTAAACAGTTGATATGGTTAATGGTCCATGCCCAACCTCTACGAGTTCACTGGTTGCCTGCAGGTACCTACTCATTTTGATATTTATTTGTTTCGCTGTGTTTAAGGTGTTTTTAATTTTCATCGCCGTACCACCACCATGAGTGGTGCCATC
The DNA here is from genome assembly GCA_014611495.1 of Limonius californicus. NCBI lineage: Eukaryota > Metazoa > Arthropoda > Insecta > Coleoptera > Elateridae > Limonius > Limonius californicus. The sequence goes on from JABXWE010059716.1 coordinate 7,585, forward strand.
CGGGCGCATAGCGTAGTAAATTGTGTATTTAGGCAGTCTGAAGAAGCTTCTGTTGTGCTCGATAATAAAAGCTTTTAGCTCGTCAGCATGTTGTTTCAGGCCGTTGGCATTCCATTAGGCCAGTTTTAGTCATTTTGTGATTTTGGTTAACAGGGTTGTGAAGAGGTTTAACATTGTTCCCATTTGTTCGGTGAGGGTTTTCATCATTTTCTTTAGTTCAGAGAAGTCATTTTGAGGTGCATTGGCATTTTGGGTAATACAGGGTGTTGTAAATGACTGAGGATTGTGATGTAGGCAACATATTATACTCATCCCCACTCATTACACCCTACATCAGAACTAGAATCTCCATTGGCGGATACAGATAAATTGCAAACACTTTTCAAATAATGATCGATATGAAAATAAAAAACAAAAAGGCCCATTTACCCATCTTATAATAATTTTATAAACAAGAAAAGAATATAAAATACAACAATTATTATTTGTAGAACACTTTGTTCACCAAAAGTTAAGAAAAGTTTGCTAATTTAATTTACATCAATTAGTATAACTAAACAGCTAAACAATTTATTAGTGTCTTATAATAAATGTTAGAACCATTATTTTCAAGGCATAGATTCACTCTTCGCTTCATATTGTCAAAAACATTTCGTAGCTCGTTTGGTGTAATGTTTTCGATTTCAATTCTAATTGCTTCTTCTAATTCATGTAAATCAGCTAATCTGTTTCTGAAAACGTCATCTTTTAAGCTACCAAATAATTAAAAATCGAGTGGTGTCAGATCAGGGAACGTATTCGCCATCTTCCTTGACTTATGATGCGATCACCATCAAATTCTTCCAAATATTGCAAAGTGATTCTTGCTGTATGTGCTGTGGCTCCATCTTGCTCGAAGTAACCCACTTGCAGCTCATCGTCGTGAAGTAAATTCAGAAAAGGTTCTAAAATAAGTCTTCGATAGTTCTCAACATTGATTGTTTCATGGTAAAATATTGGTCCTATTATTCGTTGTCTTGACGTGGCCACCCACACACCAGTTTTAATAGGATGTAAGTCAGTTTCTACAAAAGTATGTGGATTTTCTGTAGGCCATGAAACCATGCTTCGTCGGTATAGAAAGTCAAATTCAGCAAATCATCGTTTAAAGTATTACTAAACCATTGACAATAGTCTATTCTGCGCCCATAATCAATTTCGTGAAGATGCTGTACAACGGAAACTCTATACGGATGCATATTTAGTCTTTGCTTTAATACCTTTCGGCAACTTTCTTAGTACCAAAATAAGACGTTTATAATGTAAAACAAACCTGCTTGAGCTGACAATTATCTTAAGGATTTCTTCGGGCTTTGAATTATGCGTTGTTGTATATCGGCAACAACTTCGTCAGTTAAAATGCTGGGCCTTCCAGAACTTTTGCTCTTCCAGATGAAATGTTTTTCTTCAAAGTGTTTAACTATTCTATTCTTGTGGTTCGAAACCGCCTTGTCCAAAACAATCATTCCAGGGAAAGCTTCGTTAAACTGTTCCATGGATGACCGAAACGAATACACCCAAGTGCCATTCTCGATTAAAGAACCACTTCGAAAATGTGCCATTAGAATAAAGGCGTCGTGTTGCCGGTTAAACGCGATTCCAATAAATTATTAACTAAATGTTCTACTGTAACTACAAAATTAACCTAGAAAATATGCCGCAATGTTTTGTTTTCAATAACGTACCTGTAAGAATAATGATAGCTATTAAGTTCTGAAAAGAACTGATTTTATGGAAAAAGCTAGCAGTATACAACGTTAGACGCAAGAAAACAAGGAAAAAAAATAAATCCGCAACGAACGGCTATGAACAAAAATGTCAGATTAGTAGTAACAGATCCCTAGTGGGAAACCTAAAATCAGTAAATTACTAACTTTCATTTAAAAACACCCTGTATAACCGTTGCTTGATACTTCGGGTTGTTGTCTATTATTTAATAGTTGGGCATAACGCATATTAGGTTGTACGATCATAGATTTTAGTCCGGGGGACAGTTTTTTGGAGCGCAGCGCTGGATATTTAACCTTCAAAAGATCTTTGTAAACTGTACCGCCTTTATAATGTCCTGGATGGTTGCCTTCCCATAGAATATAGTTTACATCAGCGATTTTCGTTTTTTTTTAGCATGCCACTGTACCATGGTCCCCAGTATACTTCACGCATCGTGGTCTCAAATGACAATATGATTTAGTGTGGCCAACCATTGGCATCTGGCGCACGGTAGTATTTCTCTTTTTTGTCTAGGTGGTTCAAATTTAACTTTTTGGTGCAGTAGATATTCTATGTTGTATATTTCTTTGTTATTATTGCCTGGTTTAAGGTCAACAAAACACATAGGAAGTGGGTCTTCAGTTTTCTAGTGCTTAATGTTCCAGATGTTTTCTAGTACGTGTCCGTGGTTCCCTATTTCAGCTTTTAAGTCAATTAAATCCCCTGATGTTTTTGAGCACAGTACTAAAACTTTTTTCTTCTTTTAGTTGTAATATTCAGTTTTCTTTTCATCGAGTGATTTTGTTATTAATGTGTAATTTGGTCAAAATTTAATGCTTTGGCTTCATAATTATTTTCTGCAATTTGATTTAAAAGGTCAATAAGAGGGGAAATATTTTTAACTCCCTTCACAAAGATTGGGGGTGATTTAAGTAGCTTAGTTACTTCAGGTTCATCGATTTCAGATTTATTACCGTCTTGTTCTTCGTTATTTAAATTGGTAAAGCGATTGGTTGTAGGTGCTGATCTTCAAGATAACGTTCAATAGATTAATCGTCGCGGTGAGAACTCCATGGATGCTGATGCCCAGCCTTTTGATAGTCTTCCTGGTAACCTTCGGGGATACTATCTCTCACAATTTTTGGCAGACGATCTTGTTTCGATACGATCTATATTTGCGTTTAAATCACTGAACCCAAACCCAGACCAGCGGTTCCCCAACTTTTTCGGTCGAGGAACTCTTGAGAGACTCCCATGCTGTCGCGGAACATCTAATCTGCGCTACATTTTTATACAGCGTTCTCAATTCAGCTAAGCTTATACCTTACCAGCCTTACCTGATTTATTTATGAAGCGCAGGACGAAGGTCTAACTATAGAGCAAAGAAAGAAATACAATTTTGTCTAAACAACTCTTTTTTCATGCATCGAACATTCATGTGAGGAATGAAACTGTTACATGTTGCTCTTGACGATAATTTTTAATTTGGACTGAATATCTGCCTTATAAATTCTTAGTACATACAAGTAATAGCAGAACTCTGATAACCTTTTCAACTACTTTTGGGAATTTGCCCTTCAGTTCCATCCAAAAGTCATTTGAGGGATATGGATTCAAATTTTGTTTTTAAGGAGGATAGGCACTGTATTTTTATTTCTTCAAACACAAGGATGGCCAACATTTTAGGTTTTTTATTGCCGCTAACAAAAGGGTTTTGCACCCAGGCAATATTTCTGTTGGTGTCTCCAAAGTATTCAGGGACAGGGATTTTGTGAATTCCGTTAAGTGCTCACGGAAGTTCTTGTGCACATCAGAATCGATTTTTAATACATTTTGGGTAAGAAAGTGATTCAGGAGAAGGTAACATTATTTCAGGTTGCTGTTCTTCATAAATGCCATGTTTGGGGATGATACTTTGTCGCTTAACATCAAAGTGCTGGTAGTTTTCCCATGCAAAGATGTACTAATTTCGTTGAGTTTTCCGAAAATGTCAGCCAGGTATGAGCCAAGTTTTGTCGGGCAACAGTCCGACCTTTTCTACGGATGCAGAAAGGTTTTTCCTCATTACAGACAAATGACAAAAAACCTGGCCAAGAGTTTACCTCTTGAAAGTCGCCTCACATCTGTGTGAAAAAGGAACGATTGGTGGTGGCTTCCCATGTCGGCGCATACTTTCTTCATAAGTTTTGTCTGCAATGGACAAGACTTCAAATAATTGACAATTTTTACAATCTCACCAAGAACTTCCTTTAAGTCTGATGGCATGTTCTTCATCACAAGAGTCTGTCGTTGCAAGACGCAATGACTACTGGTACATTTTGGTGATACATTTTTTTATCTTTGATACAAAACCTTTTAATTTTCCTATTATCGCGGCGGCTCCATAACTGCATAGCTCAACACATTTATTCCAGTTGAGATCGTTTTAACCCATGTAACCATCGATAACTTTAAAAATATCTTCTCCAGTTGTATTGGTCCTCAAATGTGCACATAGAGATCTTCAATAGACCTTTCGAAAGGATACCTTACGAGAACAAGCAAAATTTCTAGTCGGGAGACGTTTGTACTCCTTCCTCCGCCGAGAGCGTCTTTGTTATCTTAATATATCCTCTAAAAGTTTGCCTATACTCCGCCGCTACTCACTTACTCCAAAGAGGTTGCCCTTATTCGTGCCTCAGGGGCAGAGTCTTATGCAGCCTTCCCACACCTTACAAAAGAAGAGATAATTTTTCCACGTTTTTTGGGGAACCTCTGTGGAACTTTCACGGAACACCAGGGTTGCGGAAACACACTTTAGGAACCGCGGCCCTAAACTATCAAAACGACAAACTGTTCTAGAATAAGTTCAGATCCCTTACCGACAAAAAAAACCCAATCCACCCGCCACCTAACCTTAAACAACATTATCTTTAACAACCCCCAAGATAAGGCTAATTGTTTCTGCCAAACTCTCCAAAATATCTAGCAAGTTCCAAATCACCCAACTTTCAAAGAGTAGTTCAAAAAAAGTCCCGTCATACAATTTCGCCAATATTTTCTTCCGTTCACCCTCGATGAAAATTTTCTACTTTCATGTAATGGAACCCACCAATCCCAAAAAGATTCACCTAAAATCCCTTAAAAATTCCAGAGCCCCCGTGCCAGACCAACTAAAGCTCCTTCTTTTAAAAAAAACATTCTGATTAAGTCATGCATGCCATAGCTACCATTTACGATTTCTGTCTTCAGATATCTTATTTTGCCACAACCTAGAAAGAAAGTTCTTCAATTATGATCCACAAACTCGGCAAAGATCCCCATAATTCTTTATAATATCGCTTGGTATTCCTGTTGAATATTCTCGGGGACAACTTCCCCTCTCGGAAAATCTCAAGAGACCGAAACCTCTACCCCAAGTCCAATTTGGTTTTCGTCCTACTCCACCTCCTCCAACGCATCCAAGGCAAACTCTCCTTTCATTCATACTTTTCGGCACTGATTATTGAGCTCTCTTGTATGCTACCATCAAAATGTCCTGATGAAACTGTTATTCATGTTCATCAATGGCAGCACCCTCTTCAGCCGCAAGGAAATCCAGATAACAGTGCAGAAAAAGTTATTTCCGTTACATGTTGCACCTTAACCTCTGCAAAAGAGTTTTTACAAGATTCTGCAGGAATCTCATCAAAGCGCCCATCTGGGAAGAGCTGACTTGATTTTGACCTAACTAAATCTTGGAAATTTATCACGAAGGTACAATAATCCCGCTCTATTTCGACCCATAGTTTTTATAAAATTCTTCCTGTCCAAATTTGATGTGCAAAGAACGCCATAATATCTTACTGAATTCTACAAGTGGTTGGTTAAGTATATTCATTTTCCCCGATTTAAGTGGTTGTCGAACGGGCCAATCCTTGTTCTTGTAACAGCAAGTCAAAGAAAGACAAAGAAATCAGCGGAACGTTGTGTATACCTGCTGCAGTCTCAAGAAGATGGTCATGACCTTCCGCTCACCACAAATATACAGCGTATACTTGCTACAGTTGATGGTGTGGTTGTTTCATGTTTAAGTAGGTTCCTTTCATCTCTCTATGCCATCAATCATTTGATTGGTTTGATGCAGACTTCCATTCTTAGCACTTTCCTGCTAGCCTCTTGAGTTCAGGATAGCTTTTGTATTCCGTGTCCTTCATGATTTGTTCCATGTATTCGATTCTTGGTCTTTCTTTCTCTGACGAACTTATAACTATGAATGCGGAACTAACACCAACACAGATACAATCAATAGCAAGAAGAATTGAAGAGACTTTGAGAAATGTGGCGCCTACATACCTTAAACTTGGCCCAAATATTAAGAGAAAGGAATGGATGAATGAGGAAATCCTCAAGATGATTAAAAGGAGACATGAACTTAAAAATGTAACTCAGACTGGTTATGCAACTGTTAATGGAGAAATAAAAAGACAATTAGGAAAACAAAAGAGAAATGGTTAAACTCAAAATGTTAAAAAATCGAAGTACTAGAAAGCAGACATGACAGTTTTAACTTACATAAAAAGGTTCGAGGGCTGCTGGAGTGTATAGACCCAAAACAACAGGATAGTTGACAGACGAGAAAGGAGACATTATCATGCAAAGGAGTGAGAGGATAGACGTCTAGGGGAGAAATACATAGAAACACTTTTCAAAGACCCTAACATTCTCAATGAAGAAGTGAAGAAAGCAATAAAAATGGAATAGATGGAAAGGCACCTGGACTTAACGGCGTTCTTGTGGAAGTTCTCAAACTACTAAACGATAACTCTATCACCACATTCATAAAATTATACAACTTTATATATAACACTGGAGAAAGCCCTGAAGAATGGTTACATTCAACATTCATACCAATTCCTAAAAAATACACTGCAAAAACCTGCGGAGACTACAGAACAATAAGTTTGATAACTCACCTGTTGAAGACCTTTCTTAAGATCATTCACAGCCATATATACACACGTAGCAAAGAACAAATGTCCAATACTCAGTTTGGCTTCAGGAATGCACTAGGAACAAGGGAAGCACTGTTCGGCATACAAATGCTGGTGCAAAGATGAAAAGACGTAAATTGTGACGTGTTTGCCTGCTTCATGGATTATGAAAAAGCCTTTGACACAGTAAAACACTCAAAACTAATAAATAGTCTATATGAAGTAGGACTAGATGATAAAGATGTACGTATTATTAAGAACTTATACTGGAACCAAACTGTTGACATAAAAGTGGAACGTATAATTTCCCATAGAGTTGCAATTCAGCGAGGCTTCGACAAGGATACGTTCTGCCCCTGTAGTATTCAATTTATATTCGGAAGCCATATTTAAGGAAGTACTATGCGAAATACTACAAGGAATCCTAGTAAATGGAGAGCGGCTTAATAATATAAGGTATGTTGACGACACCATTGTGTTTGCAGACTCTACAGAAGGATTGCAACAATTAATGAATAAAATATCAGAAGCAGGTGAGTCACTCATACGGTCTACGAATTTACGTAAAAAAGACAATATTCATTATTATTAGCAAACACCAACAAGCAAGAGGAAGACTACTTCTGAACAACGAGGAGATCGAACAAGTAGAGAAATTTACATACCTTGGAAGTTTTGTAAACTCACAATGGGACCATTCAATGGAAATCAAAAGCCGAATAGGAAAAGCAGAAACAACCTTCGTTCATATTAGTCCAATCTTTAAAAAACACCATTTAAGCCTAGATACTAAATTGAGACCGGTATTATTATATGGGGTAGAAGCATCGACATTGACGGAGACGAACATACGGAAATCGGAGACTTTCGAAATGTGGGTCTACAGATGTATACTGAAAATTCCCTGTACTGAGCATGTAACGAACAACGAAGTGTTGAGAAAACCATAAGATCCATAAAGAAATGGAAACTTGCGTATTTTGGGTATATAATGGGGCACCCACAGAGATTTGAACTGATCTGATAATCTAAGGGAAAATCGAAAGAAAACGAGGACCTGGTGGATGCAGAATTTCCTGAACTTAAGGAACTTAAGAAATTGGTTCAACACTACAACTACAGCCAACTCGGTTAGCCAGGAGGTCACATATCTGGGCATCACCCTGAATGCAAAACTGAGCTGGAACATACACCTGAATAACATCTCAAACAAAGCTAAAATGGCCCTTATGATGAACAGACGCATGTTTGGTAAAACATGGGGACTGAAACCAATGGTAGTATACTGCGGTACTTACACCCATGATAGCTTATGCCACCCTGGTATGGTGGCCTAAAGTAAAGCAAAAAACAAGCATCACTAAACTAACCAGGATACAGAGATTGGCCTGTTTATGTATATGTGGAGTCATGGCCAGCACTCCAACTGCATATATGGAAACCCTTCTGGGACTAATCCCTTTGGATATATATAAAAGGGAAAGCCTGGATTGAAGCACCTAGAATGAAATCCACCGGCAACTGGCACACCGGCCAGGAACGATATGGACACAAACGAATACAGGAAGTAGTAGAAGGTAACCCCATCTATCAAATAGGTACCGACTTATTATTCCAGACTATTCCTTTGACAAACCATTCACTGTGGGATAAAATCGCAATGACTGGGCCCAAGGAACCTTACCTCAACTGTCAAGGGGCTAGTCTGGTACTCAGACGGCTCCCGCACAATAGAAGGCACAGGGGCCGGAATATATGGTTAAGGAGCAAAAGAGAAAACATCAGTGTACCCTTGGGAAATAAGGCCACAGTCTTTCAAGCTGAAATCTTTGCAATAATGCAAAACGCGGGTATACTCAACAACGCATAAGCATCTTATCTGACAGTCAAGCAGCTTAAAAAGCACTTGAATCATCTCGCATTAATTCCAAATTGACGAGGGAATGTCTATACCTACTGATATCCTTGTATGAGAAGAACGTAGTTCAGCTCATATGGATGCCAGGGCACACGGGGGTAGCGGTAGACGAGAAACCAGATTCCCTCGCGCAAACCGGTGCATCCGCCCCGTTTATAAGGCCAGAACCTATATTCGGTATCCCCAAACAAAGCATCCGAACAGCAGTAAAAATGTGGATCATTACACTACACATTTCTCGCTAGGAGACAGTACAGGGACAAAAACTGGGGAAGAAAATAATTGGAACGCCTTCTCGCAGCGAACAAAGTAAAAATAGCCATATGGATCGCTAACATCCGGTAACGGATACGCACAAGAAGAAGATCAGCGTTATAGAAGTGTGTTAACCTTGTACGGGTTATGTTGAGAAATAAAGTTGTTTCAAATGTCTAAGTCATTTGCTTATATATTAGAGACAATAATAAATGATGAACCATCCTCATACATTACGAAAACGCAAAGAAAAATACACCAGAGCAGAACCAAGGATGTAGAAGAAATGGGTTGTCGAAAATATCATAGCACAAAACAATAAATACGGAGAAAACTATTATGACAATGACACAATTCAATGGAAAGACTTTGTCAACAGAATATGTCCCCTTGAGGAATAATAGGACTTATTATTATTATGTAATTCCAATACTGTGTAAAAGCATAAATTACACTTGATTAGTAATTACAGTTTTGTATGTATAAACTCATTTTAATAAGTTTCTTATTTAAGAAACCATGTAAGGTCATACCAATTACATCATGAAAATATTTGCTTCTGGTTTATTACTTAATTTCCAATCGACACCAACCATTTTAATTTAAATCAAGACCTTCGTTACAAGCAACACTTTCCATATGTAAATGCTAACACTAATCAATGAACTTGTAACTTAAGTAAATGGTAATTAATGGGCCAACAGGAAATAATAATAATAAGGATCACCTCCAATTATACATAATTCGCATTAAAAATTATATAGATAAAATGTTTAATTTAAACAGTAATAAAGGTCGCTTCAATTCAGAAGTCTATTGGGTTAGAACATCTTACGTTTCCTATATTTTTACATTATATTTCGAATGGGAATGCTATGTTTAATAATTAAAAATGAGAATATTTGCAGAATGTAATATTCGAAATAGCTGTATAATTTTAACATTTTTTTTTCTAACCTTAAAAGCAAGGTTTTCAGGATAATAAGCCATAGATGGTATTTAAATATATTTTTGAACATTAGTGTAACAGATTTTATTAAAAAAAGTGAGAATTGAAACAATTAACTTAACATACTCTGCTTCATTGTTGTACCCCGCCCTCTTCCACTATCTTTGCAGTCGTCAGTACTATTCTATGGCATTCTAGAATATACTTTTTCTAGAAGTGTATATGATGTAAAACGAAACTCAATAATTGTCTTGTTATTTTTTGCCACCGATATGTATGAACCTTTCACAGCCCTTAGAAGCCCATCGCTTTTTTGGTGTGAGACAAGGCATAATATAAATATATATTACTAAGATAAATATATTTTCTTTGCGTATGTCAACACATTTAATTACGAATTACACGAATATGATATATAAAAAATAAAGAGTTAAATAAATACATAAATAGATCAAGAACATCGTTAATAGTAACCGCTTTCATTTTAAAATATCAGATTTAAAAAAGTAACTAAGCGGTTAATTATACAATTTTTATTAATTCTCAATAATAAATAGATCTAACTTAATACTGCAGTATTTCCAAGTTTAAAACGTAAATATAATACAATGCGATATATACAAGGTTAATGAACGAGCTCAGCATACATGTTTAGATTAAACGCTACAAAAACTATATTAGAGATCATGACCTAGCCTTTCAAATTCTTCGATCAAATGTAACATATCTGCCCGCTCCAGACCGGAATTTTGAAACACAATCCGGAAGAAATTAGGCAGCGTTTTTTGAGGCTGGTAGGTCACCATCATGCAACCTTCTTTCATCATCCTCTCCTTGATTTTTGGAGCAACTCTGTGCAACCGCTCATGGAAGTCCGGCAAAGCCTCTGCATTCCGCAAGCTCGGTGGAATGTACCAAAAACATACGTTGGTGCATTCCGGCTCCTCTAGGACCACTCGAAATCCGGGCCTCTGCCGAATGGTGTTGGCGAAAAAGCGGGCGTTGTCGAACACCTTGTCGACGTGCTGCTCGAAACCCTGGGAGCCCTTCGCTTTCCACATAAACCAGAATTTGAGGACGTCGGCTCTGCGGCCGCACTGCACGTGTTTGTCCCCCGTGTCGAAACGGGTGTCGTAGAATTTGTCCTTTTGGAAGAGATAGGCGGCGTTTGCGGAGTGGACTTCCGAGAGGATGCCCTCGTGGCGGAGCAGAAACGTCGAGCACTGTTGCGGAGCCGTCAATAATTTATGCGGGTTCCACGTGACGGAGTCAGCCCTGGAGACAAACAATCAACTGAAACCTACTTTTGAAACGAACCTAATCAATTTAATATTAAATAATGAAGGTTATTTTAGAAAATTGCGCTGCATTTATGTTAATGGTTTCGAACGTAGTAATTACAGATTTTGACAGTACTTCAAGGATATGAATGAAAGGTATTCTGACATTGTGCAATTTCTAATTAGTCTTGTGTCTTTAGGCAAACAGTGATTTAATAACACTTGTGATAATGGTAAGGTTAGTACCATATAAAGCATTTTTCTTTTATTTTTATCACTGGAATACTTTGTTTGGTTGCAAATAATGGCTTAATTATATGTTAGCTTCTAACCCCGCAACAGCTGCAAATAAGGCAGTACATAAATTATAATTATAATCATAATTTAAAGTTGTGTCACATTAAAAGCGAGTTTAACATTTTTCTTCAATAATGAATTGCTGAACATGTCAGAACAATTCTGTGAAATGCATTTTTAATAGTAATAAATCACTGAGATGGATAAATGCTGATTTATAGTAAATTATTCAATTGGGAACAGATACGGTGCATTCATTTCTAGCTGACCTTAAGTCTAATTAAGTACATACAAAGTGATTTTTTAAAAAGTCAATTGCAGTAGCCTAGGGATTGTCCCGTCTATATTAAGCTTTAGAATTTGACAATATGAACATTGTAACAGAAAGAAAGAATTCTTGACGAAAAACCTGTACTTAATTTACTTACCTTAATAAATTACAAATCAGTTGCAACTAAATACTTGTTCATATTCACATTTTGTTGGGCCAAAATTTTTAACTACCTGAACTGTCACACAGTTTGACATACAGGTAAATGTCATTCAAAGCTCATTACAGCTGACTGCAGACGGAATAGCTTTTTTTTTAGGCTTGCTACAATT
>JABXWE010059717.1:0-14632 GCA_014611495.1 Limonius californicus
CGAGTGGTTTGCCAGATTTCGTGAAGGTCGGTAGGACCTTTGCGATGATCAGAAGCCGGGTCGTCCGATCACAACGAGAAACCCCGTAACGATCAAAAAAGTCCGACAACTTGTGGCGGCTGATCGACGACTGACACTGAGAATGATGGAGCAGGAGCACAGTATTAGCCGTGAAACCATTACAACCATTTATGAGAAGGATTTGAAAAAAGGAAGGTCTGTGCCAAATTCGTCTCGCACAATTTGACCGCTGAGCAAAAATCGCATCGAGTGGACACCTCCCGCGACTTCATTGCAACAGCCAACAGTGACCCAAATTTTCTCGATTCAATTATTACTGGTGACGAGTCTTGGTGCTTCCAGCACGATCCAGAAAGCAAGAGACAAAGCATGGAATAGCAATCGAAGACGTCTCCCAGGCCAAAGAAATTCCGTCTCCAAAAATTGAAAGTGAAGACCATACTGATCACTTTCTTCGACAGTCAAGGCATCATTCACAAAGAATAGGTGCCACCGGGTGTCACCGTCATTAGCCTGTACTACAAGGGTGTCAGGACGCGTTTACTAAAACGCATTCGACGTGTAGACCGCATTTGGCAGCCTCCGGCAAGTGGCACCTTTTACACGACAATGCCCCTGTGCATTCTGCCTTGATTGTGAAGACGTTTTTGGCGACAAGAAATGTCCCAGTCTTAGAACATCCTCCTTATTCGCCGGATCTGTCTCCAGCGGACTTCATGCTGTTTCCTCAGCGGAAATTGACCCTCAAGGGAAGGAACTTTGACGACGTGGAAGACATTCACCGGAATGTTACCATGTTACCGTCGAACTAAACGCACATCCTCGCGACAAGTTTAAGCAGGCTTTCCGCGATTTGTATCGTCGATGTCAACGGTACGTAGAAGTCGAGGGAGATTACTTCGAAGGACGCTAGAGGTATTTTCACCTATGGCTACCTCACATGCTTTGTATTTGATCAAGCCCGTTATTTATTTGTCCGACCTCGTATGCTCCTTTGAATAAGCTATCTCCTCATGTCTTCTTTTTTTTCAAGCCAAGGTAGTATTTGGTTCAGTTGTTACGTTGTGGTACAATGCGTTATCGATAACCAACACAGAGTTTTCTTCAACGCTCGATAGGAATTTTTTTGCAACCATTTGGAAAACTTCTTGATGTTCATGTCATCATGATAGTCCCCAGTCTTACGGCCAGATTTGAACATAAGTAGCCCATTCGGAACAAAACCTTTTTTTAACACCAGCATGCAAAACAATTAATCGTTGTCCTTTGGCTATCGGAGACCTTAGGCAGTTATTTGATCCATCATCCCAAACTTTAGATACAGTGTGCGAACTATGTGTGTAGCTTTCATCACAGTACACAATGTTCCTTCCTCCGTCTTTTTATTACTTTAATTTTCTCAAATATTCAATTTGTTTCACTCTGATTTCTGGTTTTTCAATCAGCACATGTCGATTGTCTTGGCTTTTCTTCCAACAAAATCCTATTTTACGTACTAATCTTCCAAACGAACGTATCTTTACAGTAAAATTAATACCGTGACTTTTAACTGCTTCATATACAGCTTGCATCGTTGGTCTTTTTTTTATGAATTGTAGCAAATCTATAAATTATTGTTCGTACAGTTTCTTCTTCAAACTCATCCAATGTTGACCGCGGGCTGCTTTTCTTAATGGTTTTTCTTAGAGAAGTAAATTTGTTGTATTTTCTCCCTTTTCTTTCTTTCATAAATTGATACACATTGTAAATAATTCACGGCCTTGAACTACTGTGAACTACTCTTTTAGAGTTCAGAATGATTCTCTGTAAATAAACTTAAATTAGTAAAATTAGTAGGAAAATTGATACGTTTTACTTACTGTATCACAAAAATAATAATGCCACAAAGTACCTAATTCAATGACCAACAGAAATGGAAAAATAATTCCCGATAGCTGATTCTAACCTATAAACTGTTTGAATAAATATTCAATGAATCTCAAACTTTGACAAATTATATATACAATTAAAAACGCTGTACACGGCTGTAGCCTTAAAAAGAGGCTGTTGTATTTTGCATAAAGTGAAAGCATAGGTATATTAATAATACAAAAGTAATTCAAATGCAAAACAGGTGACAATAATAAACGGAACAAAGTCGCAATGACATTTTTAGGACTTTAGCATTGCTTATGATGTATGTAGAGAATTTCGGTTACTGCGGAAGGTCGTCGAGATTTCGCAAGATCTACCATAGATTCTTAATATCCCAATAATATCGTGCAACCTGGATTCCTTTATACATAAAACTGCGAACTGCAAACTGGGTTCGTTTTTACTTACTTCTCCATTCATTAACGCATTACTTGATCAACAATTTTCGTGAAACGGTTATTTTGAGAAAATATCCTCAGCGTCTATATTAAAAAAATATATTAGAACCTTTCAATCCAAAATCAAAATAGTTGCGGATGTTATATATAACAGCATCGTCCACTCGCTACATTTCTTCTAAGTGCAGTAGCTCGTCGGCTACGAACATTGCGTGTAAAACTAGTATAACAATGAGATTATTGTTATCATACACACTTCATTTTCAAAATTGTATTTATTAATGCATGTGTCGAGATATAAGTTGCGTACTTTGTAAATCTGCGTAAGTGCGAATTAATAATGTAAATATTCATAATTTCGAGTAGAAGGCGAGTTACACTCCTGGTAATTTGCGTGTAGTAATGCCTAGATAAGAGTGTAGTGTAAGAAATGTGTAGCTTAGAATTAAATTCAATTCACATGTAATCTTTGAGCTTTAACATTGCTTATCTTTTACTCGGTGTTTAAAAATAAATAAATTTTTGCGCAATCAAACTGGCGGCCATATGTATTCCTCAACGATTATTTTCAGAATGACAAATCGCAGTAGATTGCCTTCTAGTAATAAAAACGGACAGCGAATACCCGTTTTACTTACATTAGAATCTGTGCTGGAGCGATACCTACAACCTGTAAGACATGTAATTGGCCCATTTAGGCCTGACGTCTATTATCGTAGGGTTTGGGGTTGGGGTCGGAGTAACGGCAAGTTGAGGTACGTAGAAGGGGTACGGGTGTTACGTATAGATATCTATTTGACTTATTGTATGTCCTAACTATATATTTTGCCTATCTGAAATAGTTTCGACCCCAGTAGTGATTTTTAACGTATCACGCATCTTAGTGGCACGAGACCTACGGCTTTACTTCTTAAGGTTCGTTGATATATAAAGACATTGAACGTGTCAGACACGTGGCGTGCCAGACATGATAATTTCGATAGTATTCATATCAACAGACAGTCGCAGACAATTAGCGTTGCACACATAAAATTTTTGTTAGTAGCGAAGGAGAGTCCTAAGTGTATGCACGAACAATATATAAAAACACCTTTCTTTAAAAACCTGTTTCGCCATTTATCTATGGATGATTTATGGGTAATTACATTGATGCTGGAAGAGGAAAAGCAGCAAAAAGCAAGAAAACGCTCTAAACGATTTGCAGTGTATCCTATGTTGAAAACTAGAACAACAGAAGGAGAATACTGGACACTATACAAAGAACTTGTTGGCGATGAAGATACATTTTTTAAATATTTTCGTATGAATCGTTATCAATTTCAAACTATATTAACAAAAATCAAACCTCTAATAACCAAACAAAATACAGTGTTCAAAGAAGCATTGTTGGCCAAAAAAAACTAGTTTATTTAAGGTAAGAAACTTTTATTCTAATGCTCATATTATCAAGTTAATCTAGTACATTCTAAAATTAATAATATTCATTTGGTGGGTGCGTAGTACTAGATGATCCTTGTATTAGTGGAGAAAAGACATTGGATATCGACCTCTGTAATGAATCTTTGCAATAATCATTAGATACTGCTACATCTGAGCTTGTGGTGTAAGTTGGTAATTATTAATTGGTTGCGATATATGTGCTGGAGATAATGGACCACAGGATCTACTTGAACTATCATTGGAGTAAAGGGATTCGGGACTTTTAACACCGGAAGATGGTTTGCTCAATATATCTATTTCCATTTTAGAAATAACTTCAAACACCTTAGCTTTCGCTATAGCTCTCTCTCTCTCTCTCTCTCTCTCTCTCTCTCTCTCGTAGTGGAAACGATTTTACGGTTGTAGCGATAGAAGTGAAAAACTGTTCTATGTCACTGATTTCTTTTTTATTTTCAAATATGTATTTCCTCAGTGTATTCGAAGGCGTTCCTTCATATCTAGGTTTCTTTGAAATTCTTTGTTGACGCTTTGACACCCAGGGTGTGGATTGAGACTCAAAATTTGTTGGATTATTACTTGCGAATTCCCCATCCGATGTAGAATCCACTGTTTCATTAGAAGATTTTTACAATCATTTTCTGAAAAAAATAGTAACTGTCAATGTATTTTATGTTCTCAAATTTTTGGCTACTGGGGAGTCCTTTCCATTTATAACGTTCAGTTACAGGCTCGGAGTACGTACTGTACACAATATAGTTAGAGATGTATGCAATGCAATTATAGAAAATATGATGGAAGAAATATGCCTACACCTACGAAAAACGATGGTAACGAATCGCAGAAGAATATTGGAACATTTGGAATTTCCCAAATTGCATTGGAGGGATCGATGGGAAGCATGTGGTGATTGTTGCTCCAGCAAATACTGGATTTTTATATTTTAATTACAAGAAAACGTTTTCAATTGTCTTAATGGCAGTTGTTGACACTAACTATAATTCTGTTTGCATCGATATCGGTGCGTATGGTAAAAATAGTGATGGAGGTATTTTCTCTAATTCAAATAAATATAGGAAAAGCTTTGGAATCTAAAATTTTAAATCTACCTGAAGAGAAAAATCTTCCTAATACACAAGTTTTGATGCCACATGTTATTATAGGAGAGCAAGCGTTTCCTCTAAAAACCTATTTAATGGACCATATCCTAAACAACAAGCACATGTGGAAAGTAAGCAGATATTCAATGATAGATTGTCACTTGCCCGAAAAGTGGTTGAAAATGCTTTCGGTATTTTGTTACGGGCCAAACGAGCTTTTTCGTCGAACCCCAACAGGATAGGTGGAAAAAGGCCTACAGTTAATTCAAAAACAGTTTTCACCACACAATTAGAATTTCTCCTACCTTAGTGTTGTTCGGTAGGGAGCATACAGAGGCACAACTGGGGTGTTTCTAAGATCTTCGAGAAGCGGGAAAAATTCGCTAGTACGCCTCTGAAGATTGGATCGCTTCTGACAGGGCTATTTCGACGTCGAGAGAGAGGAGGCGGGAATTTCAGATGTCAATATCTCCGCCGCTGGACGGGAGGATCACTTAAGACAGCTCGAAGAACAAAACTTCCACGGGTTTGATCTATTTATCCGACACAGTCGAGAAAACAATTTCACTGAATTGTTTTTGCACAAAAGTAACACTCTGCATAGATGTTAAATGCGACGTAAGTCAAGATTCTTTTGCCTAACGCAAAAATACGAAACGATAACTCAATTAGCAAAAGAGCTGCGATGCAACCCGATATCCCTCACCGACTTCGGCCAGGTTCGAACCCGAGTCCGTTGGATCTAAAGCCAAGAGCGCTAACCGCTAGACCACCGAGGGCTGTTAACATTGAAGTATAAAACAATGTTATTAAAGTATACTCAGTGACATGGAAATTGCAACACCAAGAAGGCGAAGGAATTTTTTGACCAAACTTGGCAGAAACGTTTAACTACTAAAAGGTAGCAATTGATTAAAATTTTAAAAAAGAAGAATGGGTTGGTCCCCCCTATTGATTACACACTCCCTAACTCTTCGTGGCATCGATTCTAGCAGATGGTCGATTTCCTCTTGAGGTATTGTGCCCCAATTGACCTGTAATTCATGCTGTAGAGCTTGCAGCGTCTGCGGAGGATGCAGCAAGTTCCTCAGTCTTCACCCCATAATGTCCCAAACATGCTCGATGGGCGAAAGATCGGGAAATCGGGGTGGCCAGCGGGGTTGCAATATAGGGACGGGCATTATCCTGCTGGAAAAGTGGGTCTTCCAACTGCGAAGAAATGGAGGAATGTGGGGTTCTACCACCTCATCCACATATCGCTGGGCGTGCATATTGCCTCGGATAAATAAAAACGGGTCCTACTCCCATAACTTATAGCACTCCATACCATTATCCCCACAGTTTGGTGTACATGCTTCGCTACAGAAAATTCAACATTGCGACGTTCCCCACGTGTTCGTCTGACCCGCGCGCATCTCCAAACAGAATCGGGATTCATCACTGAACACCACCCTATGCAATTCTAGGTTTCAGTGCAGTCGCAACCTACACCACTCCAAACGTTGCTGTCGGTGTTGAACCGTTAGTGGTAACACAAGATGTGGCCGATAGGAGTGCAAGCCGAAAGCTCTGATTCTATGGCAAACCGTTCGAAGGGTTACAGGACGACCTTCGTTAGCTAACCATTGATCGGCAATTGATCTGGTACTGGAGAATTGGTCTCTTGTTGCCATAAGTCGAAGATGGCGGTACGGCACCTCGTTTGTTCTTCTTCGACCCCGGTTTCTCTTCTGCGACGTTCCTGACCCTTCCTAGTCCATGCCTGATAGCAGCGCATGATGGTGGATTGGTTCCGGTTAAGGCGATTCGCAATTTCTCTGAACGAAAAACCACCTTTGCGCAAACCAACAATACGACCTCTGTCGAATTCCCTTAATTGGCGGTACTTTCCACGTTGGAGCACTCTAGGCATGATCACACCCTCAAAACAAACGGTGAAAAGCGAAAACAATAAAGAACTGAACAAAATCTGGCAAAATATACACCTGATAAAATTGTTAGAAAAAACTGAAAGAACTGTCAGATAAGCCATTATCACTTGATCCATATGAATGAAATTTTAATCAATTGCTACCTTTTACTAGTTAAACGTTTGCACCAAGTTTGGTCAAAAAATTCCTGGTGTTGCGATTTCCATATCACTGAGTATATGAAACGCTATCTTATATAATACATAAAACTTCAGTAATTTATGATTAGATATACAAGTTTAAACAAAGAAATAGATTTGCACTAAAAGTAGAACTACGAATATATACGAATTGGGAAGCAGTTTAGTCGCGCGTATTAATTCATTTATCTTGTGCTCGCGGCGTAAGCATTTTAGCCGCGAAGTTTACTTTGTACCCCAGAGGTGTAATTTCGGAGGAGTTATGATTGGCGTGCAACGTCTCTTTCGCGGACACTGCGGTAGTCTTCAGGGCACGCGTGGTGGTAATCGGGGTAATGCATCATTTTGCACACATACACACACGCACCCTCGTCTTGACGGGGCGTAGCATGATTGATTGGGCGCTCGCAGCAATTGCCAATCAATCCTGCTTTGTAACTTCCTTCATATCGATTCTGATTCATATATTCTTGAAGTTTCGGCTAATGTTGCTTGGGTTATTGGTCTATCATGTTCGGATTTGCGATGTAATGGGAATGAACTTGAGTTGCATTTCCTGTACCTAAATAGCGTACGGGTCTTCAAGATCCCCAAGATTTTACGTTTTAAGGAAACACATAAATTAGTCTTCATGGAAAACTATTTTTATGAAATGATTATCTTATACTTCAAGAGTAACTATTTATTTAAATTTCTGTTCTTGTTCTTGCACACGAAATTCCAAAATATAAAAATTTCTTTTTAGAATTTACGTCAGACAATTGATTGAATAATAGGCTGATCGTGATTGTGATTGTGATTTACATTATCTATGTAGAATCACGCACTAGCTTATGGAGCTTCCGTGATATGCCACAGAAAAATCCTTTTCCAAATTATGATTTAGGATTATATTTTCTAGTGTATATACATTTCCGGCACCGCTGCACGACTAGTGGGTGACAGTCTACTGGATGATTCACAATGGACGACGGTGAACGAGGCGATAGCCAAATGGACGACGGTTAACTAGATTACTGGACGACGAATTATTTGGGCGGTATGAATGTTTACATACTTAAACGATTTAAAGGATTTTTTTTGTAGAGCTAGTCTAACCCAACCTAATCAGCTGACACATTTGTTGTTTGCGAAATGTCAGTATAACTTCTATACAATTTTCTAATTTTACTCAATAAAAATAAACTTAATTATAAGCGAGATTGTGAATTTTTTGTTAAGGCCGTTTTTTTAACACTTTTCTTAAAAAAATATTTTACATATATTGCCGGCTAGTAGATCAATAGAAAGGAATGGTGAGTTTAATACGGAAAACAATAAAAGAATTATTACTATTTTGTTGCCCAGATGTCTGGCGCCCACTTGGTTTTCGATCAGTTGGCAATCACCCAGTTGTCAGTCACCTAGTTGCCAGTCACCCGGTTGACCATCGCCGATTCCCCGTCAACCAGATGACCGTCGCCCAATCGCGTCGCCTAGTTGATCGTGCCCGTGCGGCACTTACACGAACAACCAGAACTGAAATCCTCTTTATTTATATCTTTAATATTATACCCAGTATATTATCAAATATTCTGAAAAACCTTGATATTGAAAAGATACTATGTGTTTTAAGAACTACTTAGGATAAAATATATCAATATTTGCAGTATATTGGAAGCTAGAGATTTTTATCTCTCGTTTATCAGAGTTATGATGATGTAATGTAATGTAAAAATCTCTGGAAACTTTCGTTTCGATATAAGATTTGGGACCACATTTACTAGCTAATTCACGTACCAGTCAGTTTCGCAAATCGCTAGAAAAGACATCAGCTTTGTTTGTTCTAATCCTGTATGTTTTCAAATATTCCATAAAAGATTAATTCTCGAACAATTTTTAATACAATTTGCCACGGTGCATCACGGTGTATTAAGCAGTATATAATATTGAACTCTCATGGATCACAGTAAAATAATTCTTAGAACCATAAGCAAATATAATATAAAACTGTCAAATTTGTCTTATTGCAATAACTAATTGTATACTGTCAATATTACAATTTACTTTCGGCTTAGACCACGTCGTCATTTGGGACCTACACCCAGCATTATCAGGTAAGGCCCGACCTGTAGCTTGTCTGCCTTTACAAGCATTTGCTCTAGAAGTTTGAGCCATATTTGTTCGTAGGCTCTGCCTGCCTAAACAGGGCCGTGTGCTTATATTAATCAAACCTTGGGGCGGCCAAGGATTTGATCTTGATGTATTTTGTTTGCCAGTACAATAATACTGAATCGGCTTATGCCTGTTAGCTGTTTGTGAACCCATACAAACTAACATTTCGCAAGACATTGCAGCTTGCATCTTCAGAGTGAATATAACACTGAACTCAAATCCGGGAAGGGGAGGTATTTAAAACTCTTTGAGCCGGTCGGGCAGAACGACGGAGTTCTGGTTGGCTGTCACCGTTGGGCAAGGACGGATCCGGTGGAGCGTGATCGTGTGATCGATGATGCGTAGGAGTCCTTAGAGGACAAACTACTGGAGTCCAAGCTTTAATGAGTCTAAAACCATCCTCTCTGTTTATGTTGTTAGGTTGTTTTTCAATTTCAATTGCTTCACGTATGATACGAGGGAGTAATGAAGCACTCTGGCGAGTACCCGAGCATTGTCAAAGTACATCTTATGTCCAGTTAAACAAGTATGTTCAGCTATACCGTAAATTTTGTGATGCGTTTATGTTTGCAATCACCTTTGTGCTCTCGCAATCTTAACTCAATGGAACGACCAGTTTGTCCGATATAGTTTGAGCCACAGGAGCAAGGGATATTGTAGAGCCCGGCTGATTTTAAATTTGATATAAGATCCTTTACGGATCTGAAGTCGTTTCCCAAAGTTTAATTAGTCCTAAAGACTGTCTTTATGCTGTACCTTCTAAGAACATGCCCAATCTTATCAGTAGTGCCTTTACTGTAAGGTAGAAAAGCTAAGCCTTCCGGAGGTGCCAGTTCCTCCTTAACCTTGGGCTGTTCCGCATTGCGGATTGCTCTTTGTATTTCCGTGGCTGTATAACCATTTTGTTGTAACAACATCAAGAGATGAGTTTTCTCTTGTTGTAGGTGTTCTGCATCTGAGATTCGAACTGCTCTGGTTGTTTTTAGCACAGTTGCTTTCTGCATCGGGTGATGATGCGAATTTGCATTTATATACCTGTCTGTATGTGTTTTCTCTCTGTAAACTGCGTGCCCCAAGCTGCCATCCAGTTTCCGTGTAACATGTACGTCTAAGAATGGAATGCTGCCATTTTCCTCTACTTCCATTGTGAATTGGATTTGATCATGAATTGAGTTTAGGTATACTAAAAATTGTTCTAGTGTTTGGTGGTCCGTGAGACCAAATGACGAACGTATTGTTTGCATATCTGAACCAGGATTTAGCTTTAAAAACAGCTGCTGCCAAAGCTTTGGTTTCAAAGTCTTCCATGTATATGTTTGCAATAACAGGTGATTAGCGGTGAACCCATAGCCGCTCCTTCAATCTGTTCATACAAGTTGCCATTCCAATTGAAAAAGTTGTTTTTCAAACATATTTCGACTAGTTGGTTTAGATCTGTAGGTAGTTTATCTCTTAGGATCTCTAACACACTATCTATCGGTACTTTCGTGAAAAGGGACACAACGTCAAAACTGACTAAAATATCTCCTTCACACAGCCGTAAACTTTTGATCTTGTTGACAAAGTCACAGGAATCCCTTATGTACGATTCTGTGTTGCCACTAAGTGGGCAAAGCTTAGTGGATAAGTACCTTGCTAAAGCATGTGTAGGAGAATTTATAGCACTCACAATAGGTCTGAGTGGCACTCCAGCCTTGTGTATTTTGGGTAAACCATAAATACGTGGGGTGATAGAGTTTTTGGGTATGATGCGCTGTTTTTTCGTGGCATCAATCGCATCAGAGCAGTTGATAGCAGCAGTCACTTTTGAGATGAGCGAGTTAAGCGGATTGCGATTAAGCCTTCTGTATGTGCAATCGGACCACAGTGTTTCCATTTTAAAATTATAATCTGAAGTGTTTATCACAACAGTAGCATTGCCTTTATCTGCTTTAAGTATGAGGACATCTTTGTTATCTCTTAGTAATTTCAGTGCTTCTTTCTCATTTTTACTGATATTGGAGCGGCTTCGCTCTTCTTATTATGCTTGATACATCCTGTCTTATGCTTTCAGAAATTACTGTAGGTAGTCTGTGAATTGCTGCTTCTACGCCAGATACTATATCTTCCACCGGTATGCCCTTGGGTGCTATAGCATAATTAAACTCTTTCTTTAGTACTGCTGTCGTTTGCTCATCTAGCGGCATGTTGCTAAGGTTTACTATCACCTTGTGATTAGGTAATTCGTTCCGGGGCGGTTTCGGAACTAACCGTTCGTATTTTCCAGTTTGTTTGACGGTTGCTTGTGCGAATGTACTTTGAGCCTGCTTATACGTTATTGTGTCAATTTTCTCTCACAGGGATACTTCTAGCGTACTAGAGAGTTGTAAATGTAGCTCATACAGCTTACAGTCAATTTTATCAAGATCTATGCGAGTTCTACTGATTTCCGACTTCAGAAGCCCGAGGCTTGCTTACCGGAAGATTCGCTGGTTGTGCCGGTTATGCAAATGGTGTTGATAAACACACAGTTTGGTAGAACCTTGTTGTAACTACAACGTTTAAGAAAAGCCAAGTCTGCCAGTAACTTGGCTTTCTTTTGTCTAAATTGGTCAAATGTTCTCGTTTGAGTATAAACATCCTCGCCGTGGAGGCCTGAAATATATTCTTTGAGGCTATCGCGGTTTCTTGAACTGTCAATATTACAATTTACTTTCGGCTTAGACCGCGTCGTCATTTCGGAACTACACCCAACATTATCAGGTAAGGGCCGACCTGTACAAGCATTTACTCTAGAAGTTTGAGCCATATTTGTTCGTAGGCCCTGCCTGCCTAAACAGGGCCGTGTGCTTATATTAATCAAACCTTGGGGCGGGCAAGGATTTGATCTTGATGTATTTGATTTGCCATGACAATAATACTTAATCGGCTTATGCCTGTTAGCTGTTTGTGAACCCAAACAAACCTGATAATGCTGAGTGTAGTTCCCAAATGACGATGCGGTCTAAGCCAAAAGTAAATTGTAATATTGACAGTTCGAGAAACCGCGAAAGCCTCAAAGAATATAATTGTATACTGATTTATAATAAATAGTGCTGGAGTGTTGCGACAATCCATGTTTCCAGTATTATAGTATATCATATATAGCAACTTCCACCTACGAAAGTACAAACTGTTTCGGTTTTAATGCACGCCGAAAATTGCTATTACTCTGCATCTTCTTCTTTTCTTATAGTAATCTAATTGCCTGTTGTTGTTCGAACAGTTATGACGTCGATTCTGTCCCCCTATCTCTGTAATAGTCTTCCCGTATTTCGATGTTCTTGTGTTTTCTAATATTTAGTTATTTTAATTAACCTGTCATTAATTGTCTTTCCAATGTGTTTATTCCAGCATTATAATCATTTCATTATTAATTCTTTTAAACCTATCTTTGTGGTGTTAAGTAACATTTTCAGAATATTAAACACTGCATATGGTGTTGCATATAAAATGAAAAGTTGATGCTTCTTGCGGCTATTTCTTGAAGTGCCAATTTCTTTAGTAAATAACAGAGGAGCTACAAAGCTCAAGTATTATTTAAAGGTAGGTATAGCAAGGGCGTATCCAGCTCAAAACGGAAGGGGGTAGTTTTCTGAATCCAACTTCTTTCATGGGGGAAGGGGGTCCATGTGGGGGGGTATGCAATAATACACAATTACAAAAGGAAACAGGATTTGGTAATAGAATTAATTTTGGACAGTAGTTTACGAAGAGTAGTTGCAAATTTTCTAACTACGGCTTCCACTAATTATTCCGTGTTTGATGATGAATGCTTAGAATGGCTGACCCATTTAATCTATTTTCATCAATAGTGCTTTTAAGCTATGTTTTAATTCGGCGAAGGGAGCTGCATGAACGCTCTATAGTGTTATGCAGGGTTGTAAAAGCAAAATCAGTAGCGCTTTTCTTCATTCCACATTTTTAACCGCAATTCCCTTCCTGCTTCGATGCCTTCCAAATTGTAAAAAGTCGCACAAGATGAACTTCTTTCATTCCATTCCTCCAATAAAACATCTCTCATGTTACTCTGATAGAAATGTGTCAATGAAAACGCAGACGATTTATCTGCAGAAAATCTGACCCCTAAAGATATTATGATGGAATCCAAGGAAGGAACTAATAGAGACCTTCTCCAAAATTCGGATGGATTTCCGGCTGGAGGGTTGCTTCTATGCATTTGTCGGCCAGCAACGCGAGTGGTGGTTACATCAACATTCAAATGCTTAGTATTGTGGCCCGCATCTTTCAAAACGTCAGCATCTTCCCGATCTTAGCACGATGAGAATAATTTGAAAGTGCTGCTTAGTTTTAACTATGTCAAGTGCCTTCAATTGAAGTGTATTTGCTACGGGTTCCAGTATAGAGGAACAAAACAAATGAAGATCTGCACGCCGCTGCATGCATTTGACATGCATTTTTCCTTGTTGCACTATTACCCTCTTCAGCTAATGTCTCTAATGCTTCAACAATATCGACGAAGTAATTCTTAAAAACACGGATGCTCTTGTACTTCTCTGAAAGATCTACCACCTTGAAAGGGGGGGGGGAGATGCCTGGATATGCCCTTGAAGTATACCGTGCGATGATTTTGAATACGCGTCATAGGTAAAGTGTATGCGTTTGTCTAATTTTTCAAATTTCCGCTTCCTAAATTGAAAAGCGTATCCAAAATAGGGCGTGCACAAAAGGGGCGCAAATTATACATAGATTACATCCACTTTTTATTTTTATAATACGAAATTAAAGATAAATTGTGTATTATCTTTCTAATGTGGTGTAGTAATACCACCTAAACCGACGCGCGAATGGCGACGACGTAAAATAAAAAAAATTATAATTTATAAAAATTATAAAAATCGGTTGCATAGCGGAGCGCTGCGGACACCGATCAAACGGTATTCGTAGTCCAGCACAATATGCGGTGGTCAGTACTTAGATGGGTGGACCAATATAGTGGCATATGCAACCGGTCGTGCTTCGGAGGGTACTTAAAACTGTCGGTCCC
This sequence comes from Limonius californicus, assembly GCA_014611495.1. Lineage (NCBI taxonomy): Eukaryota > Metazoa > Arthropoda > Insecta > Coleoptera > Elateridae > Limonius > Limonius californicus. The sequence goes on from JABXWE010059717.1 coordinate 14,161, forward strand.
GGCTGTTATACAAACATCTTCGACAATCGTAAACCTTATAGTGGAACTTCTCTTCTCTGTTCGACGGGTTAGGCTAGCCTCATGTCCGGCATACGTGCAAAGAGGGCTCACTTAAAACTGTCGGTCCCGGCTGTTATACAAACAACTTCGACAATCGTAAACCTTATAGTGGAACTTCTCTTCTCTGTTCGACGGGTTAGGCTAGCCTCATGTCCGGCATACGTGCAAAGAGGGCTCACAGAAGCATGTTCGAAAGTATATGAAATATATTTTAAAATAATTATTTTAATATATTCGACGCCCGTTGTCAAATTTATATGTTGTATAATTTGTTATGAAATAATAATTATTAATTATCAACTTTGCAACTTCCTGTTACATAAATCAATTTAGTAAATAAAATCGACGTTGGTTGCGCCCATAATGAAAATTAAATTAATTGTTTGTCAAACGAAGAACTTAAATTTCAATT
>JABXWE010059719.1:0-14713 GCA_014611495.1 Limonius californicus
CTTAACATACCAATTTATGACAATTATTAAAAACTGTTCTTATTTCTTATTAACACATTTTTATTTTTATTATTCGCTCAACAAGAACGTTTGATATGTGATATATATTATTCATTTTATGTTATTAATTGACGTTGTCTTCGTTATTTACTGTTAATCTTTCTAAAAATATAACATTGTCATGTGTCACTACAATAAAACTTCTCGTCCAATTTTAGTTTACACAATCCATATTTAAATTGACGTATCGAAAAGAAAAGTTGGATATTCATAGCCTTTCAGAATTATTTTATTTAAATCCTGTATTAGAGTTTTGCATACTAACGATATAAACTGAAAAGTAAAAGTTGTAACCATTCGACTATTTACCTACCATGTTTTAAAGGCATATACCAAAACAGGTCGATAACCGCCTAACAGCCCATTCGGTATCCGTTGTGACTCTCATCCTAGATAACCTAGCTACTATACGTTTTTAAGTAGCAAGGAATTTCGTTAGTTGTACTCAAAACTGAATTTTAGTGATGCATTTAGTCAACTTTATTGCCAATTTTTCATGTTCGGCTTTGTATGAAACCGAAATTTAATGCATTAGATTCTAAATTAAGTTATAAATTTTGATTTATTTCCTAGAAAAACAAGTTTGACATGTTGAATACAGTTTCATTTTCGATGTAGAGAATATTACAACTTTTTATAGTCAATTTTTTTATAATATCTAATGAAACAATAACATGATGATACCTTGTGCTATAAACAAAAATACTTAATTTGTTTTTAAATATCTACTTTGAAATTTATAAATAAAAGTATGTGTCAGTTTTTTATATAATAGAAGAAACCGAATGTATTACGTACTTATACACGTCTACAGGGTGATCCTATCGACATCATATGTTCATAATATAATGAAAATATTGAAGATAAATAAATATCAACAAAAAATAATTTCTACAATAAAACTAACGCAATTGAAAGTGTTTTGGGCTAAAAGTAAATTAGCATGACACCTATATGTATACTTTTTGTTTGTTAAATATATAAAAGTTACACTTAATTTAAATGTTGCGTCTGGTCACTATGTACATTAACAAGTTTTAAAAATATTTTTGCTACTATGCCAAATAAACGAATTAAACGAATTGGCAGATCCTTATTACTAATGCTGATTGCAAATAAGTTCTTCCCAAGATATTAAGAGTTATCTATTAATATTTTATATTTAATTTTCTATTAAATTTTCATGATCTAATTAAGATACTTTTTTTAATGCAGCAAGACGTTGTTATTATTACTAATACAAACATACAAAGTGTTTCATTTTCATCCTCTAATGGATTCCACAAATTAATGTTTTTAAGAGAAACAATTATGGTACAAATTATATTTTTTCAGCTACCTTTGCAGTTTACGTTCTAATTAATTGTACATAATACTTAGTAAGAGTTTAGGTACCTGTATATCTGTGGCTTGTTGTATACGGCTAATGCATAGAGTATACTCAGATTCCAAGAAGTTATGTTTTGCTGGAATTTTTGCAGCGTGTCTTACTGTTGATCGAGCAATATTGAGTTTTGAAGTTTTAAAATTGTTTTTTATATTGTTTTGTTGGTGTTTTTGCTTACTATTAGTGTATCGATATGAAACTTCTCTAGAAAACCGAATTTCATCATTAACTACTGCATGCATCATAAAATGGTAAAACAGTAGTCTTTTGTCAGCTGTGTATGTATTATCACATTGTAAGTCCCACAAGACTTATTTTAGCTAAATGAAATGTGTAAATATTTAATCCGTTAACTGCAAAATTTATTTGTTGCAGAGGGTTGTATTTAGTGCAATTTGTAAAGTACATGGCGTTCTTAACAAGTAAATTTCTAAAGTTGTCTAAAACTAATATTATAAGTAACAGGTTTTCTTGCTACCGAAAACTTCAGTAACTGAATAAATTGCGCCATTTGCTAAATTTTATACATAGATCTCGAATGAATGAACATTTACATTATTGTAAAAACGTAGACAGCATGTTTTCAAAAAGACGTACGAAAGTGTAGGTTTTATTTTTAATAATTGTGCTTTTTATCCTAATTTTTTACTGTAATTGGAAGTTTTACATATTTTTTCACTAACAGCGAAAACATTTTATCATATACTTAAATAATTTCGGAATTTATTTGTACCAAAATATGTTACTCTACGCGAGTTTTTTTTTACTATTATTGTTGTGTTCAATATGCATATTGTTGTGTTTATGTATGTAATGTATACACATATAAATAATATAAGTATCGCATAAATGTGTTTTATAAACATTACTATTTTCTGTTTTATATTGTCCATTGTAAATTACTGAATAAATAAAGAATTAATGACTTGTATTATTGAATTACCATTTAGAAGTGGATCCCAGAAGGTAGAACAGCTAAGGAGTCGGTAAAGCAGTCTAAAGAAACCAAAGTAACATTCAGAGGTAAGGATTCTGAGTTAACAACGTGTGTAAGTTGTACGCATTCTTTGAAACTTTTACGCTGGAATCGCGAACTGAGCTAAAAGAATTGAATCCACTCGGTCGAAAAACGACGTAACTCGATCTTGTTCGACTGCATCTCCGCTTTCTTGTACTGTTTCTTGCAATATATCGCCAGGGGGAAGGTTTCTTGTGCAATCTGTTGTAGAATCTACACATGTTGATAGTAATCATTAAAGGCATCTCAATAATTTGATAGATAGTAAGCATCTCAATAATGGATTTGATATATTATTCAGTCGTATTAATATCATTGGTAACCCGACACCGAATAGGTAAAAGGGAATATGATTATAAAAATAATAATAATAATAATAATATCATTGGTATATCTATAATCAAATTCTAATTTAGAAGTCTGTCAAAATAAAATAGGGAACACGTTTGGTTTGCACTTAAGTTTTACAAAATTAAGTTTACTAACACCAATATTTTTAAATATTGTAAAAATTGCTTGCCGTTACTTGGAGATGACTACAAAAATTAATCTGTTAAACTTAAGACAATATTAGATAAACAAGTAGTAATCAGTCAATGGACTAGTGTTTACAACAATGAATTTAAAATATATTCCAAGACAGTTCAGAAATAAATTAAGTGTGCCATTTGTGCCTATTTATGTAATATGTTAAATTATGTTTAGTTTTGTCAAAAATACCGTCTATCGTTTGGTATAACAAGTAGAGAAATACCAAAAATTGCATTAACCTTATACAAAAAAATTTAAAATTCAAATATATAACCAATAAAAGACTTTTAAACAACAAATCTTGTTTTCTTCTTAATTTTAACTGTTAAATGATTTATAATGAATTTTCTTGATTTATAGTAAATGTTGAAAATAAATGTAAATTGAAACATGCGAGCAAGAATTAAATGAATATATTTACAAATGTACAGTACTCTACAAATGTAGTGAATTAGGAATAGGCAACACACAGTGCATGCGACACTAAATTTTGGCAAACAATATTGCAAGAATTGCTAACAAGCGTAATTTGAGTTATAATTTATCTATATCTAATTTTATGTACCTATAGCAAAAATAATGTGTTCATGAGGGTGTTATGTTTAGCAAAAGAATATGAAACTAAATTTGAGATGTAAGATAAGAAAAGTTATGTAAATAAAAATATTAACGTTAATTACTATAAGAAAATCTATATTTTAACAATTTGACAACAGTTACAGTAAAGAAATAATAATTCAAGGTCTTCGTAATTCTATCTTGTAAGAGCGATCATCAATGAATTCTCACAGCCTTAGTAACGCTAAACTTATTCTCAACTAAGGTAGGGTTTCAGCTTTTCAAAGCTGGATCATTTTTATCAAGTTTTGATTGAATTTCGAGTCTTTTATGAATGCAGATTGCGTTGACTAAGAAATAAAACCCAACCCCCATTCAAAAACGTCGCCCTGGGCCCTGATAGTATCTCCTTTCTGCGTTTTAGAAGACGCAAAAGCGAGGTTGAGGTGGCGTTTGTTGTATGTGCATGTCCATAAAGATATTTGACAGCTCCACAAGACCAATACGTTGAACGAATTGCAGAAAAATTTAAAAAAAGAATATAGTAATAATATTACTATATATGTATATGTATGTATATATCAGATAGGGTTTCGCTTTATAAATTATTTGGTTACCACTCGAAAATATTAAGCATGAGTGTTAGTGTCTGTAATGGGTGCTAAATAAAGTGATTAATAATACATGAACGCCTAACACTATCATGAATTCTCACCTAACTCAAACATAAGGTCTTGTAATGGTATACAGGGTGTGCAGTCTAAATCAAAGTTATTTCTTCAGCAATCTATTTGGCTTTATGTATAATTGAACTTAAAAGACCTCATTCTGTAATGGCATGTTCATAAGTGACTGCAAAACAGCTGTTCATTATTTACAACATTGTAATTGTGATTAAATACTTGGGCATTCCGAATAATCCTCTCCCTTTACGGTTTAATGTTGAAACGATTTCTTTATGTGAGAAATGCATAACAAAAGTAGCGCCATTACACTTGTGATGGCTATCTGAATGGCAAGCACGTGGACATCATTCTGACCCAACGTTTACATTCTGCACACGCATTTACTATGTTGATGCTCTATTATACATGTTTCTGGAGCAAATTAGGCTTTACATTCTTCAAAAAACTATTTAGAATGACCATACAGCGAGAAACGCGAAAAACGTTATCTCATTTAATTCTTGGTCTATATTTACTGTAACTATTATCAAGTTTTCCAGTATTAGCAAAATAAGGCTTTATCTAGGAGATGTTGCTGAGTAACAGCATTATAAATAATAATAAAAATGAGTGTATCAGAAATAACAAACAGCGTGAAGACATTCTTACACAACCAGAATTGGTAGAAAATTTCTTTAGATCGAATACTACTAAATGTATGTAGATATATAGACTCACTACGAACTATGAAATATTCCTAAAATACTATTCTAAGAAGTAAACTATCTGTGTAAGATACAGGAAACTAATGATACTGTGTATATGTAGTAAACCAACTGGGATAAATACATAAGGCCACAACGTCAATTGAGAAAGCTTAATTAACGTGTTTTAGGTGGCCGCAAAAATATCGTGTATGTATCAATTTTGAGTTACATTTTGATGGTATTCTTTTACTGAGTAATTGAGCACAAGATTTTTAAAAATGTATACGTACGTATACCTATAAAGATCAAAATCGTAGATCGTCCGGGCTAAATTTTTATTCCGATTTTAAATAAAGGTTTGACATAGAAACAATTACTGCTTCCATACGATGGAATATAGTACTACTACGAGAAGGTACGAAGCAGCTGTATTTAAGTAGTATCGTATGACTACTCTAAATAATCTTATAAGTATTTGTTAGTAATTTTCGCCTCATTTCACTTATTTTCTGCTGTAGATATTGCAAAATGGAAACTAAAGACACATTTATGGTAAACGGTAAACAGTAAAACACTTTGATGTATTTCCGATTGCAATTGAATGCATTTATAATTATCCCAAAAGTGGTTTGTGAAAAGTTGAAATTAATAAACGAATGGAAAAATTGAACTACTTAGTAATGGAAAAATAGGAAAATCACCGTAGATTCATTCTTCACAAGGGACCTTCCGCCTTGCAGGCGAAACTCCTTCATAAGGCTCTACACGCCTTGAAGGAGTTTAGCCTGCAAGGTAGAAGAGCAACGCTCCCATATCCTTGCTCTCACACTCGGTTGTCATATGCAGAATTTATGACACGTGGTGATGTGGTAGGCATAATAGATTAGACAACCGCATTGTTACCCCTTGTTCGTTCGAACGCAGGTACCCAATTATTTAAAGCCACTGGGTAGGTAGCCCGCTGCGAATTGAGGTGGGGATTTGAACTCCCGAGCTACTATACCTTGGTGCTGTGCTCTAACCAAAATTGACCTAGTAGACCCGAGAAGAACTTTTTTATGGTTAAGTTAAAATTTACGATCTGCTCTATTAAACCAATAAGCAAATCGATTGAGTGAATACAATTTGAGAGGAGAAGTTGCTCACCGACGACACTCCAATATTAAATTTTAATAATTGATATGACAGAAAGCGTAGAATTTCTTGTTATTTTCTTCATTTCTTTTCGTACTGCTGCAGGGGCATTTAAACGGCAGAGCTTATCATTTGGGTGGTATTTAGTGACTAGTCTGCGGATTTTTTTTCTCCGAAATAAGTTGCTGTGTTCTCATGAACTGTTTTATTGCTCACGTACCATGGAACGTCAAGTGCAATTCTTAATATTTTGAATAGGAGTTTTGGATTATTTTGGTATTGATGGTATGGTATGGTATGGTATGGATGTTTTAGAGAAAACCATACCAATAAGATTTCCACTTGAAAAATTGGACCCTTCATAATAATCTGAATACACAACCTCTGTTCTCTGTTCTTTACAAATTTGGAATAACAAGTCTGTTCAAGTTCTTTATGGTTAAGATGAAAGTATGAGCCACTAGCCCTTCCTCTCACACCATTTTACGCTTTCATCGAGTTTGCTTATTATTATCTATAACAGATCGCAAATAAACACGAAAAAGAAATACTATTTACCAAAAGTTTTAAAATGCTTTAATTGAACTATACATACAGGAAATCGATCAAAAACAACTCCTACTAAGTTAATAAAACAAGAATTATTATCTAGAAAAACCAAATTTGATGAAAATTCTCGTATATCTTTGTTTAGTGTAAACAATACAAAACAATGTTCTAGTAATAATTGCTATTGTGTTGTCCAATTACATTATTCTTACATAACACAATTATAATACTTTTCAGCTTTGATGTTAGAATATTCAATTTTAAAATCGTGATAACACTAAAAATTATCTAATCGTTATTTTTAAATTCTGACTTCTTCTTGACTCTACTACCCTAGTTTACTTGTTAGTGTAAGCAATTTCATAATTACGAACATAACTTTGGGAAAGGTTAAATGATTTGTTGGAGGAATTCCTTGTTAGTATGGAATTGTGACAGTAAATTTAGCAAACCCTTTCCATTATACTGATTTCACTACCTTGCTTCTGCTCTACATTTTAAGATAAACTCCTTACAGAAACTAAAGTACAACTAGACTAATACCGATTATTTATACTGCTTATACGACAACATAAACACAGATAATTTGACTCTCTGGGTACCACATTCCACAGCATGGGAGTAGCAATTTTTGCGGTGGCAAATCTTAATTTGAATCTCGCATAAAAGACACATTTCTTATTAAAATCTAAGTTATATCAGTAAATTACGTAACTTGTTGATCATGTGCGACTATAACACAGTTTTGGTGATTTGTTACCTACAGTTCCTTTGCATCATTTAACAAAAACTGGATTCTTTATCTTTTAACTTCACAGTACAAACAGACACAGGTGTGCTGAATCAGTTCAAGTGAAACCGTTGACTAGACGTTATGGTTTCTATTATCCAGTGTGTTTGTGTTAAGTAATGTTTTCAACTAAATTTAAGGTACGTGGCGAATGTTTTGTAATTATTATTAATACATACCTTAATACTGAATAATAACAGAAGATAGAAGATATAAAACTACAGAAAACGTCTAAAACTGGTTTAATGTTTTGGTCTCTTTCAATTGCTAATTGCATTTATAATACTAACATTATTTTTGCGACGGTATGTAAATATTTATATTATATTTTTAGCGTTCTTGTTTAGCAGATACAGACTGTCCCATCTGTGTGAGGACGGAAAATAGCTCCTCACTCTGGCAATATATTAAGGTTCTGTTTTTGCCAGACATTAGGTACATACTTTGTGGATATTTTAAAATTTTATTTTAACTTATGCAGGTTGCTCTCATACAGTGTGTTGCACTGAATATACTTTTTTTTAGTAGAACACAGTATGTTATAACATTTTTTAAAAGTCACTCCAGTGATGATTAAGTTGATATAATTATATGGAACTATTTTCAACCGTTCTCCCGCTAGAGGGAGTTGATTACCAAAAACTAGTTCACGCCAGATGTTTGTAGTGGCCAAACTGTTTGAGATGCTGATATCAGATTTTCACAAAAAAAGGTATTTCTTTCTAGTGCAGATTACACACCTGCGTAGCCAAATTGCTGTTTGTTTTGTTGTATACAGGGTTTATTAACCTTTGCGAAAGATTAAACTTCTTATTTTTTTAATTACAACATCCTGTATATTTTGGTCTTGGTAGTGATAAGATAAGTGATAAGAAAAATTTGTAGAGACGCCTCAAAACCTTTGAACCTTGTTTGAAAAAAATGTTAGTGTTGAATATGTGGCAAAATTGTAACGAGCACAAAATGTAGAGCGTGGTGATAAAGTTCCGCACAAAATTCATAATTTTATGAGTTAATGTTTTTTGGGAAAACTCTGAAGCATGTCAATTTTGTTATATGAAAAACACTTCCCCGCCCAAATTTTTTCCATCGGATTTTGTTCTTCCGCTATGGCGTCATCAGCTTTATTTATCTGGCAGCCTCATTTGTTTTGTTCATATTTTGATAGATCGTCTCACCAATTAAATGGGGATATAAAGTATAAGTATATTAGTACCCCACATAACAATTGCTTTAATATTTATTTTAATTGTAAATGAGAATATTATGAAAAGAATTATCCAACGGAAATTTTTAAATTATCCTTCATTAACCAGTTGACATTGACCAGCACGGGTGTAAACACTTTGTATCGCAGGCCCAATAATTTCCTGGCTGATACTTTCCGTTTCTAAACTAATCCGCCGCTTTAAATTGTCTAAATTGTTTGGCCTACTAATGTAAATTCACGATTTCGCATAGAATAAACTGTAGCAGCGTTAAGCCGGGTGATCGTGCAGGCCATCCAAACGTTGTCGCCTTGACGTGTTTCAGGGTTTTCCCAAAAAACAAAATGATGGGTTTTGTGGATAGCTTTACCATGACGCTGTATTATTACGGGTAGAAGATAAACAGGAGATAGATATGGGAAACTCAAGTAAGAGAATTTGACTGCTTAAACATAAATTGACATTGACATTGACAGACTTTTCCTCCCACTGCTGGGCATCGGCCTCTTCTCTGCCACGTGTTTCCCCTCAGCGCTAAGGTAGAAACACAGGGGACCTACAGTTTAACGTCGAATCCGGACGACAGAAATTCCAGAGACGGTTTTTAGCATTAATATCCCACGGTTGCAAGCCGGATTGAGAAACTGTGTGGTGGATTGCAGACAAGATTTTTATAAATCTGCCTAGTATTGCTTAGGTTTCGAACCCAAGCCAGAATCGAAGTTTTATTCAGAAAGCGAGCGCTCTACCAACTGAGCTACCAACACTTAAACATAAAGATGTTGATTAATACAAAATACATGTTTTAAAAGATTTGTACTTGTACTACTACACCTAGTTTCAAATTAATATAAGCTAGTTACAATTTTTATTTGAACCTATAACTAACTTAACCCAGGTACTTTTGCTGTTGTCATGCTTAATAAAAAAATTATTTTGTGTTAGAGAAACGAATATGATATTTATCTTTTTGCATAGTATATCATGACATTGTTGACAACATTGCCGAAAATATCTTTTTGCAAGAAATGTTAAATAAGTTCCAAATTATTTTTCTTCAGTCTATGTGGTTTAGAACTGGAATAAAATAGCAATAAATTTTTGCTGGATTAACTGCATGTCGTTTTGGGGAGACACTGTATTTTAAGGTTACAAATGATCTACATATGGTGCGCCACTATATTCTGCTGCTGTGTAAGTAAGTGTTGCTTAATATCTTTGCTGAACAGGTAGGTTATTTCGAATTCCAGTGAAAAATTTGTTGAATTGTGTAAATAGAACAACTTTAATGGTGTTATTTTATTTAGAAGGTTTTTAAAGAAACGTACTGAACTTTACTTATTAATTATGTAACCACATATCATACCTTTATCTACGTCAAATTAAAAAAATTAATATAAAACATGTCATTACATGGGAGTAGAACCTATATTATGCGTAAAATACTGTGCGGTGTATTAATTTGGCTTATAAGGTTACTTTTCCGGAATTTTTGAAGTCTAATTTAGATCTTCAATTTGACTATTCTAGATGAAAACATATCTTTTGGCACAAGGTGCATTGTTTTTGCAAAATAAGGTTTGTAAATACAGAAACCAAAGTCTCAGCTGCCAAGGTAATCAACTAAACTGCAATATTTAACTTGAAAAAAGCAGTTCTGATGGTTTCCATGTTAATATCTATTTTTATCATATTCATTAGACAGGTTAATGCATTTTATTGTATGTTTTTAATGTAAACCGAACTTTCACATCTCAATTTGATTACAAAAATTAAATAACGTTATTAAAGCAAAGTTAAGCTAACGTACCTTATAACTAAGAAACCTTAAAGACACTATTGTTAAATTACCCTGAAACAAAAAAATGAACAAAAATTGAATGAATGAATGAATATAATACTCACCAATAACTGAATTTCAGTGGGAATCCTTTGTTATTTAACAACATTAATTAAATTGAAATAAAGTAAACAACTGACTGGTTAAAATTTGCATCACAATTATCTTGAACACAATTAACTTAATAAGTTACCGAAGGAACGAAAATATTTTGATTATATTTATAATATACGATAGCAAGAACAATGAAAATTACAGTTCATTCCTTTTAAGCGGAACATGAAATGTTAAGGAGAAATGCTACATGTTTACGTTATCATTCACGTTTCAATTGGCGACAATCATAAAAACTGTTAAAGTAAATACTGAAATCTATATTAAATTGAATATTTTAAAGCACCGGTCTTTGACTGATTTTAATTTATGTTTTTGTTCCGAAATGCTTTATAAAACTATTTCAAAAATTATAATTATGTAAGTGAAAAATTTGTAGCTAAACAACGATTGAAGAAGCGCTAAACATCTACTAGAACAAGCAGAGCTGATTAAATTAAATTAAAAAATTCTTTATTGATGAGTCAATTGCTAGAGCGAATCACTCGTTTAAGTAATCGAAAAATCGATTATTGTATTTACGATGCTGAGCTTAATCAATTTTAATCAAATACTCTATTTTTTATAATCTACGGACGATTACTAAGTTTTACAAATACATAGATTTAATGATATTTATTAGACAGTTCAAAAACTTATGTTGTTATAGTTATCATAAAAACCGTTAGATGTAGCATCATTGACAAAATTTTGATAATATTTTCTTTTTTGGTATTATAATGTTCACTGTTATAAATGCCATTAGTACTTCTAAATGAATGCGTTTGATCTAATAAACAATGAAATACTGTATTGCATTACCAATAAAAATTGCAATCCTATTTATCAGACGCCAGCGAACTTAATAAATATTTACATGACTCTAACCCATAACAATAATGTTAAAGCTACAGTAACACTCCACTGTATCTCATTGTACTGTAAACGTAAAATGATCTACACATGTCTGTACATTACAAGTGCACAAAACTTTCGAACTACTTTTCAATATTTCCATATAAATTTTTAAATACAGGATTTCCTACCTAATATCAAAGTACTAAGGGTCCATGGTAAAATTAGTTATATAGGTAGAAAATTCGGGATATAGAATAACAAAATGTTTAGGTTGTCTAAACTGCTTATATACGATAGAAATGAATGTACAGTAATTTAGAAATGTTTATAAGTACGTAAAGAACGTACTTATATTATTACTTAAAAAAAGTAATGTTTTGATGCAAGGTTTCAGCTCAGGTAAAATTTTTTGTTCATGCCTGTTTAAACTAGAAAACACCGCGTCAGGTACATTTTCTCTATACTAAAACGCTCGCCAAATCGTGGAAAATGGAAATAAACCACATTTTCTGTTTCTGACGCTGTTTTTTTTCCAAAATCTTATCTACTACTGTCAGTAATATTCTGGTTATTAACTTATGATACTCGGATACTATAACATTTTCATTAATTTGCAAATAATCCTGCAATTCAATTTCATCAGAAATGTTGTAGTTAGTTTTCAAATTTTCCCAGCTTTTCTTTTATTCTGTGAAAATAATGTTGTCATCTGATTTTTATCCGTGCGTATAAATTTCAGTAAACCCTGAATCTAGGATTTCACCTTGCCTAATGCCACAGTTAGGATTTGCTTTAATTGTAGATAACGTATTCGGTGGTACACCTACCAAAACGCACTTCTGTGTCCTTCTTGTTCCCGCCTTTGTCGATTTCATCTAAGAACTTCAACTTTTCAGATACATTTTCTGCCTCGGTTTGCCATTTTACGATTTCAGTGATATGCGTACTCTATGCAATAATGCAAATGCAACTGCAAACTAAGTTGGTGAAATTGTATGTACCTACAAGCTTAAATAGAAATTTGCTTGTATTCATTAATAACTAGAGAGTAGACAAAGGATTGGAAAAGCCCTATTGACTGTGGTAAAGTAAGTGTAAAATATTCCAAGAATGGCTCGATATAGGCCTGTCATTGAATATACAGGGTAAACGAATGAAAACGAAACAGACCCGATTTTTCATATTTATCGTCTTTTTTTTTTAAATCGCTTGAACCTGCTTATTTTTGTTTTGAGTGGGACAATTTTTGCGTTTGTTTTGAACCTTGTCACTTTAACCTCGTAGTGGTGGTGAGCTTCATCTCTAAAACTTTAAAGGGAAAGAGGTCGAGTGATACACCATTTTAAAGAGCATTAACTTCTCGTTTTAGGGCTTCCTAGTTTTTCAAATTCTGATCAGTTGTTTTCGAGAAAATGCCTTTTAAAAGATAGTAATCCGCCAAAAACCAATAATTCATAATTTTTCACTTTCACCATAATTTATATCAGTAATGTTTTTTTTGATTAAGAAATTTATCTTAACTTTCACTTTATTAAATGTTCGAAATGTTGGCCTCCAGCATCAATACAGTAGTACAGGTTCTGTTGAAAACGGTTTCGGATGTTCTAAAGCATTTCTGGGGTAATTTCTCGGCATTCGTTGTTGATCCGTTGACGCAAATCATTTAGGGATTCTGACTAAGTACCATAAATTTTACTTTTTATGTAGCCCCACAGAAAAAAGTCTAAAGGGTTTAAATCGGGTGACCCCGCAGGTCACGTCACTGCTCCTTTTCGGCCAATCCATTAACCAGGAAATGTTCCGTTCAGATACTAACGAACAGCAAGGACATAGTGTGAAGGTGCTCCGTCTTGTTGAAACATCAACTTCACATTGTAATGCTCATTTTGTTCCATAATTTCAGTTACTGTTGGATCAACATGATCTCCTATTAAATCCAAATATATTTTTCCTGTTAGATTTCCTGGTAGCAAAAAAAGGACCAACAACGCGATCGCCTTAAATTCGAGTCCACACGTTTAATTTTTGAAGATTTTGTGTGTGTACATGGAATATGTGTGGGTTTTGATCGGCCCAATCACGACAAATATGGCGATTAACAATTCCGTTCACAAAAAACCAACACTCATCCGAAAAACAAATGTTAGAAAGCAAATATGAGTTATTAATTATCCGTTCACTCGTAAAAATCCAAACGTCTATCAATGTCATTTTCGTTTAATTCTTGGACTAGGTGGATTTTGTACGGATGGAATTTATGGGTTTTTCAAATTCTGCGAATGCTAGCACGGAATATGCCATGCATCTTGTGTTGGTGTTTGCGGGTTACTATCTTTAAAAGGCATTTTCTCGAAAACTATAAACCGAATTTGAAAAACTAAGTAAACTTTAGGAAGTATTAAAACGAGAATTGAATTCCCTTTAAAATGGTGTATCAGTCATTCCCCTTTCCCATTTAAAATTTTAAGGGTGAAGCTCACCACCCCTAGGAGGTTGAAGTGACAAGATTTGAAAATAAACGCAAAAGTTTCCCGTTCAAAATGAAAATTGGCGGGCCCGAGCGATTTAATAAAAAATGACTATAAATATGAAAAATCGGGTCTATTTCATTCATAGTTTTCATTGGCCCACCCTGTATAATACAACTTTGATATGTCCAATGAAAAAATTCTTAAATTTAAACCTAGAAAATATTCGTTAAATACAAATTCGGAGTGGAATATACACGGGACCAAAAGAACGTTAAAACTGCTATAGAGCAGGATCCTTGAAGAAATTCATTAAGGCCGTAAGGAGTCACTATTGTAGGTATGTATACCTCTACTTACACAAATGTTACCATAAGGAAACGTGGTAAAGAATTACACGTATAGTTCTTTAGAAGGGATAGGTAAAAAGTTTCGTTCGTCGATTTGTTATCTACCGGGTGACCATGAGATGAGGTAACAGCGTGTAGCTTTTTTTTGTTTTCAAACATACTATATATTTTGTAATTTTAAACTAAGATGCAACATCTAAACGCGCAACTGTAAGCATTTTTTAATCTTACTTGTGACTTCCGGTTTGCTTGGAACTTTTTATTTTAAAATATAACTCCGTTGTTTTTATAATGGAAAATTTTCATTGTCACACAATGACATATCAGTTTAAAATGGCCAAAATATTCAATAGTTTATTTACAGATTTAAATGCCTATTAATAATATTCATAATTAATTTTCTTTTAAAGTTGGCTTTGCACACAAAATAATAATCAACTTTAAGCGTTATTTTCTCTTAACTTGTTTAAAATACTTAAAGTTGCAAGAAGGTAATT
>JABXWE010059724.1:0-11998 GCA_014611495.1 Limonius californicus
GAAGTTTTTATCATTGAAATGAATTATTAACATCCCGGTGATGCATACGTAATAGAATATTTCGAATTATTTCATTCGAGGTGCGTGCGTCGCTAGGAATGTATTCGAGAAGTTTTCATCATTGAAATGAATTATTAACACCTAATGGAATACTTCGAATTATTTCATTCACGATGCGTGCATCGCTAGGAAGGTATTTGAGAAGTTTTTATCATTGAAATGAATTATTAACATCTCGGTCATGCATACATAATGAAATATTTCAAATTATTTCACTCGAAATGCGTGCCTCGCTAGGAACGTATTCGACAATTTTTTGAACTATCAACATCTTGGTGATGTGCACATAATGGAATATTATGAATTATTTCGTTCGAGATGTGTGCATCGCTAGGAAGGTATTCAAGAAGTTTTTATTATTGAAATGAATTATTAACATCTCGATCATACATAGATAATGGAATATTACGAATTATTTCATTCGAGATGGTGCTTCGCCAGGAAGGTATTCGAGAAGTTTTTATCATTGAAATGAATTATTAACATCTCGATGATACATACATAATGGCATATTTCGAATTATTTCATTTGAGAAGCGTGAGTCGCCAGGAAGGTATTCGAGAAGTTTTTAACATTGAAATGAATTACTAACATCTCGGTGCTGCATACATAATGGCATATTTCGAATTATTTCATTCGAGATGCGTGCGTCGCCAGGAAGATATTCGAGACGTTTTTATTATTGAAATGAATTATTAACATCTCGATGATACATACATAATGGCATATTTCGAATTATTTCATTTGAAATGCGTGCGTCGCTAGGAAGGTATTCGAGAAGTTTTTATCATTGAAATGAATTATTAACATCCCGGTCATGCATAGATAATGAAATATTTCAAATTATTTCATTCGAAATGCGCGCGTCGCTAGGAAGGTATTCGAAAAGTTTCATCATTGAAATGAATTATTAACATCTCGCTGATGCATACATAATGGAATATTTCGAATTATTTCATTCGAGATATGTGCATCGCTAGGAATGTATTCGAGAAGTTTTTTTCACTGAAATGAATTATTAACATCTCGATGATACATACATAATGGAATATTTCGAATTATTTCATTTGAGTTGCTTGCATCGCCAGGAAGGTATTCGAGAAGTTTTTATTATTGAAATGAATTATTAACATCTCGATCATACATAGATAATGGAATATTTCGAATTATTTCATTCGAGGTGGTGAGTCGCCAGGAAGGTATTCGAGAAGTTTTTATCATTGAAATGAATTATTAACATCTCGATGATACATACATAATGGCATATTTCGAATTATTTCATTTGAAATGCGTGCGTCGCTAGGAAGGTATTCGAGAAGTTTTTACATTGAAATGAATTATCAACATCCCGGTCATGCATAGATAATGAAATATTTCAAATTATTTCATTCGAAATGCGTGCATCGCTAGGAAGGTATTCGAAAAGTTTTCATCATTGAAATGAATTATTAACATCTTGCTGATGCATACATAATGGAATATTTCGAATTATTTCATTCGAGATGTGTGCATCGCTAGGAAGGTATTCGAGAAGTTTTTATCATTGAAATGAATTATTAACATCTCGCTGATGCATACATAATGGAATATTTTGAATTACTTCATTTGAGATGTGTGCATCGCTAGAAAGGTATTCGAGAAGTTTTTATCATTGAAATGAATTATTAACGTATCGATGATGCATACATAATGGAATATTTCGAATTATTTAATTTGAGATGCGTGCGTCGCCAGGAAGGTATTCGAGAAGTTTTTATTATTGAAATGAATTATCAACATCTCGATGATACATAGATAATGGAATATTTCGAATTATTTCATTCGAGATGCGTGCGTCGCCAGGAAGGTATTCGAGACGTTTTTATCATTGAAATGAATTATTAACATCTCGATGATACATACATAATGGAATATTTCAAATTATTTCATTCGAGATGCGTGCGTCGTTAGGAAGGTATTCGAGAAGTTTTTATGATTGAAATGAATTATTAACACCTAATGGAATATTTCGAATTTTTTCATTCCAGATGCGTGCATAGCTAGGAAGGTACTCGAGAAGTTTTTATCATTGAAATGAATTATTAACATCCCGGTCATGCATAAATAATAAAATATTTCAAATTATTTCATTCTAAATGCGTGCGCCGCTAGGAAGGTATTTGAAAATTTTTCATCATTGAAATGAATTATTAACATCTCGCTGATGCATACATAATGGAATATATCGAATTATTTCATTCGAGATGTGTGCATCGCTAGGAAGTTATTCGAGAAGTTTTTATCATTGAAATGAATAATTAACATCCTGGTGATGCATACGTAATAGAATATTTCGAATTATTTCATTCGAGATGCGTGCGTCTCCAGGAAGGTATTCGAGAAGTATTTATCATCGAAATGAATTATTAACATCTCGGTGATGCATACATAATGGAATATTTCGAATTATTTCATTCGAGATGTGTGCATCGCTAGGACGGTATTGGGAAGTTTTTATCATTGAAATGAATTATTAACATCCCGGTGATGCATACGTAATAGAATATTTCGAATTATTTCATTCGAGGTGCGTGCGTCGCTAGGAATGTATCCGAGAAGTTTTCATCATTGAAATGAATTACTAACACCTAATGGAATACTTCGAATTATTTCATTCACGATGCGTGCATCGCTAGGAAGGTATTTGAGAAGTTTTTATCATTGAAATGAATTATTAACATCTCGGTCATGCATACATAATGAAATATTTCAAATTATTTCACTCGAAATGCGTGCCTCGCTAGGAACGTATTCGACAATTTTTTGAACTATCAACATCTTGGCGATGCGCACATAATGGAATATTTTGAATTATTTCGTTCGAGATGTGTGCATCGCTAGGAAGGTATTCGAGAAGTTTTTATCGTTGAAATGAATTATTAACACCTAATGGAATATTTCGAATTATTTCTTTTGAGATGCGTGGTCGCTAGGAAGGTATTCGAGAAGATTTCATCATTGAAATGAATTATTAACATTTCGGTGATACATGCATAATGGAATATTTCGAATTATTTCTTTTGAGATGCGTGCGTCGCTAGGAAGGTATTCAAAAAGTTTTTACCATTGAAATGAATTATTAACATCTCGTTGGTGCATACATAATGGAATATTTCGAATTATTTCCTTCGAGATGCGTGCGTCGCTAGGAAGGTATTCAAGAAGTGTCTATTATTGAAATGAATTATTAACATCTCGGTGATACATACATAATGGAATATTTCAAAGTATTTCATTCGAGATGCGTACGTCGGTAGGTAGGTATTAGAGAGGTTTTTTCATTGAAATGTATTATTAACATCTCGATTATGCATACATAATGGAATATTTCAAAGTATTTCATTCGAGATGCGTACGTCGCTAGGAAGATATTAGAGAAGTTTTTATCATTGAAATGTATTATTAACGTCTCGATGATAATGGAATATTTCAAAGTATTTCATTCGTAATTCGTACGTTGCTAGGAAGGTATTAGAGAAGTTTTTACCATTGAAATGAATTATTAACATCTCGGTGATGCATACATAATGGAATATTTTGAATTATTTCCTTCGAGATGCGTGCGTCGCTAGGAAGGTATTCGAGAAGTTTCTATTATTGAAATGAATTATTTACATCTCGGTGATACATACATAATGGAATATTTTAAAGTATTTCATTCGAGATGCGTGCGTCGCTAGGAAGGTTTTAGGGAAGCTTTTACCATTGCAATGTATTATTAACATCTCGATGATGCATACATAATGGAATATTTCGAATTATTTCATTCGAAATGCTAATATCATTTACAAATTTAAAACAACATCTTCAATTTTTGCGCAATTTTTCGTCGGATTAACAATGATGATAACTGCGAACTGGCTTAAAAAGCAGGTAATTAGAATTTTACTTAGGAAGCAGCGAGCAACTTTATCTTCTGAAAATCCCACAATTTTTGTCTTTATTAATGAAATTCTAAAGTGGAAAGTGAAATGTTCTAATCATCGGCGGTCAATTGCAGAATCGGTGAATTTTCTTTTCGACGAATTGCGGGTCGGTGAATTTGCCATACGGCAAATTTACCATTCGGTAAATTTTCCAGTCGGTGAACTATCCGTCGGTGAATTACAGTCGGTGAACTTTCCGGGTACCATATTATCATTCGCGTTGTACGTATTACTTGAATTTTAAAAAAAGATTATAAATATGAAAATATAATTAATTTTATGACTTTCCAGAGCAGTACTGGAATAAATATCTTTTATTTCTTACCGTGTATTGGGTAGAATAGTTCTTAATCCAGTCTTCCTAGTTTAACTAAATCATCAAATTTTTCTATTGGATAAATAAATTGTTCTGAGAAAAAAGCTGCTTCTTCCTTCATTCTCATCACGAGGCACATTGTACCAGTTAGAAAAGCAAAAGTTCCAATTTTTCTGGAAAAACAAAATGAGCTTGTAATAAAAGTTAACAACCGAAACATCAGCCTGTCCCATTATTACTAAATCCGTAACTGTTGTATCTAGACACATAAACGTAAGTGCTTACTATCTAAAGTGGTACGATTTTAGAGCGTTTAAAGCCTTGGTGTTTCTCGATAGGCTTTTCAAAGCGAATAACAGTATAGGATTACACTACATAACATCAATCGTCTATGCCTTTCGCGGGTTTGCAATAGGATATGAATTCTACACACGTAAAACGCGTTCATTCCTCGGGACTCGGTTTTCCCTAGTGATGCTCCTCCTGCCTACCGGATAACCTTTGACAGAGTTCAGATATATAGAAATTTTTCAATCCATACTTGATTTGTTCTGCGTCACTACCTTCGAGTGAAAAGACAAGGGTGCCTAACTTTTCATAAATTGCCGTTTATAGACCGTGCGCTGTCGATTTATACCGTCATCGCGTTCGGCTTTAAAGGTTTCGGTTTTCTTTCTTCCTTGGAAGTTATCGGGGAGGGTGAAAACAAAAATTACCGTTTATTTACTTGCCGGTGAAATTTTCCATAACTGTCTCATTTATACGCCAATTTTAACGGTTACGTGAACAATACAAATTAATGAACTCAAAACAAACATGCTGCTTTGATCATCAAAGCAAAAATCAACTAAATGAAGCTGAAAATTTAAATTGCTAGAAACTCGACGTCAAGACTACTAATGCAAACGATGGAAGCAGCGAAAGCGACAGCCACTGTTGTCAGGACTACAACCAGGGGCGGAAGTTTTTTCCAAAAAAGATACCATTAAAATGTTTGGAGACGCTCTACAAATAAATAATAAAAACTGCTGACTTATCTTTATATGTGTGCAGGCCGAAGAATAAATATCTTCCGGGGCGGCTGTCAGGATACATATGTAAAAGTTAGAAAAACGTAATATTTCTAAATTTATGGTCGCAATGGAATCTGAATTCTATATTCTGCTATACAACACCCGAGTGTGGTAGCAATCAAAAGGCTTTTATGTTTTGTGTTTGTTTTGTGAATACTCTGTCCGTATTTATTAATGTCGCAATTTATTATTTTTTGGGGCAACTTTAATTGATGCTTTATATATATAAAAACGTTGCTTTCGGGGTTGATAACACTAAACGAACTGTCGAGATGGAACTTGAAACGCAAAGTAACTCTGACACGGACTAATTTAAATACACCAAAAAGTGGAAGCTCTTTTATTTACGTTCGTAACCCCAGTAGATTTTATATTCTAGCTTGTAGAGATGCATAGAGTACAATTTAATGGCTGCACTGACAAGCTTGTGAGTAGAATTTTGTGCATATGCAGTAATAAAGTGCAATATTATATGTTCGAAATACGCAGGAACATGCTGCACATGTCCAATAATATATACCTACATAAAAAAATAAAACAATTATGTGTGCATTCCTGAACAGCTCATATTGAATGATATAAAAACAATAAAATGAAGGTTTGTATTGCAGGGAAATAGCACACAATTCAATTAGTTATATTGGAGCCACATTTTTTGTAATTAACCGTGTTTTCGTAATTCTTAATTGCAAGCATAAAATGCAGTTAAAAAAAATATTGTTAGAATTTTCTATGTTTCAAATTGTCTGCATAATTAGGGAAGTTCGTATACAGGGTGTACATAAATTAACGAAAAAGTTACAGGTGATGATATTCTTCCTACAATTCTAAGTCGAAAATCTTAATACTGAAATGTTGTAGCACATATATTCTTTGAGGCTTTCGCGGTTTCTCGAACTGTCAATATTACAATTTACTTTCGGCTTAGACCGCGTCGTCATTTGGGAACTACACCCAGCATTATCAGGTAAGACCGACCTGTAGCTTGTCTGACTGTACAAGCATTTGCTCTAGAAGTTTGAGCCATATTTGTTCGTCGGCCCTGCCTGCCTAAACAGGGCCGTGTGCTTATATTAATCAAACCTTGGGGCGGACAAGGATTTGATCTTGATGTATTTTGTTTGCCAGGACAATAATACGTAATCGGCTTATGCCTGTTAGCTGTTTGTGAACCCATACACACTAACGTTTCGCAAGACATTGCAGCTTGCATCTTCAGGGTGAATATAACACTAAACTCAAATCCGGGAAGCGGAGGTATTTAAACCTCTTTGAGCCAGTCGGGCAGAACGGCGGAGTTCTGGTTGGCTGTCACCGTTGGGCATGGACGGATCCGGTGGAGCGTGATCGTGTGATCGATGATGCGTAGGAGTCCTTAGAGGATAAACTACTGGAGTCCAAGCTTTACTGAGTCTAAAACCATCCTCCCTGTTTATGTTGTTAGGTTGTTTTTCAATTTCAATTGCTTCACGTATGATACGAGGGACTCGCCGCGACCAAACTATCTGTTTGGGAAGTGTTCCTACAACCACTCCCTGTGGTTTATTATTCCCAGACATATCTCTCTCTCTCTGCAGTCGTTAACTTCTTTGTAGAAGTGTCGTCATCAAATGGTATCGTTTTGTATGATTATCGATGTGTTGACTATTTGTTTCCATTCGCTTCTATTGGTAACATCAGGCATGAGTTGGTGAAGAAGTCTTCCAGTAAGAGTTTTAATTTGATCAATCAATTTCTTTGGAGATCTTCCGCAGGGTATTTTCCCTTCAATGCGACCCTTGTTACCAATTTCTCTAAACAACTATCTCTTTTTGCAATATGTCCAAAATGTTGTAGTATCCTCTTATATACTGTAAAGGAAAGACGTTGCTTATATTTAGTTCATCCAAGATAGAGATGTTTGTTGATATACAGCCATACATTAACGAAAAACCTTCTTTGGTGACCATATTCACGACTTTCGTGTAGGCTTTCCTCAGCTCAATAATGAGTTTCATGCATATTAAATAAAAATAAAGTAAAACTTTGATCGCTGCTATACAGAATATATACAGGAAAGCTACAGCCCGGATAAAAATGCGAGAAGGTTTGACAGAAGAAATTGTTATTAGCAAAGTACTGAGACAGGAATGCAGCATGTCTCCACATCTGTTTAAAATATACTTAAATCAAACTCTGCAGAAATGGCAAAGACAATGCGTATCAATGGGACTAAAGCTACATGTTAATTCGTTATTCACCCTACATTTCGCAGACGACCAGATGATTATAGCAGAAGATGAAGATGACCTTAGCCATATGGTCCGTAAAGTGAAAGACCACTACAAAATAGCGGGATTGAATATCAACATGAAAAAATCAATCAGATTTCGTCTTTCTCATCGATATCGACCTTCCTGCGGCCGTCATTTTCCCACAAACAAAATCTTGATTAGTCACTGAAGACAGTGTCGTTCCATTGCTGATTCCAATGCTGCCGCTCTTGACACCAAGCAAGCCTAACAGCCTTGTGATGTGCAGTTAAAGTGAGCCGTTGGAATGGACGGTAGGATCGCAGACCAAAAGAAGAGATTCTTCTGTAAATTGTTGCCATTGACACGCGGCGGTAAAGAGCTCGTATCCAGTATATAGCAAAAGACCTTGTTGTTTGAAAGCGGTCTGGTGCAGTCATTCTTTGAAAAAGTCGATCAGCACGAACATGGCTGCTACGTGAGGTCTACTAGCTGGACGATGTCACTGAATGCCTTCTTCTGACCAAGCAGACCATATTCGTGCAACTGTAGCATGGTCCCCATTTACCCTTCTACCAATTTCACGAAAGGAAAGTTCAGCTTCTTTCATGCCGATAATTCAACCTGTATCAAAATAGGAAACGTTAAAATTTCGACGTTGTCTTACTGGAGACATTTTAAAACATTAATTCTGTCACAAATTGTAACAAAATCTCCAAACAACTAATTAATGTTTACTAGATATTGTTTTGTTTCCAAGCAACAAGTTAATGAGAGACAGTAGACGAACAACAACCACTTGATTTCTTTAATCGAAATAGTGATCATTTCATACGCAACAATAAAACATTATTTTAGCAAGTTTTCAAACACGTAGCTTTATTTTTAATGGGCGGTGCATTTCATATGAAACTGAGCATATATAAATATTCGACATATCTCGGTAGTATTGTGCTAGTTCCGAAGCTTCAATATTAGCTATACTTTGATACTTTTCATACCTTCATAATTAGATACACGCGGTTATAGTGGATACCGGTGTTTTCATATTTTCGGCATTTGGATACTTCAGATACATTCGAGACTTGCCACATTCTACATGCTTCCGATATCTTCGATAATTTAGATATTATCTAGATGTAGGTAAGTTTCGACACTTCTCGCACTTTCGATAGTTTTAATGTTATGAGTACTTTTGTTACAGGCAACACTTCCAATACTTTCGATACTTCGATCCTTCAAAATTTATTATTATTATTTATTAAATATATTTATTATGCATTTCTATTTCTTCTATTATTATTCCTCCAGTTTTATTGTATATTTTCAAGGCTGAAACATCTTTTTTATAGTCTACGAGGGGTGCTCTGTTCAAGCCCACCTTTGCTTAAAAAAATTTATTCAACAATTTAATTACAAAAAATTACCGTCACAGTTAAGGCGCACCTATCCCATTGTTTTACTAACCGCTGTACACCTTGCTCATAGAATTCTTGTAGCTTGAATAAGGATTGAAGAAATCTTCCACAGCTATCTGTACTTCTGCGTCTAACTCAAAATGTCGACCTTATAACGCCTTTTTGAGTGGTCCAAAAATATGGAAATGGATACATCCGGGCTATAGGGTGGATGCTCTAAAACCCTCTATTTATTTTGTTGAAGATTTTCTTTTACCACATGAGGCCTAGCAGTGTCGTGGAGCAAAATTACCCCATGCGTAAGTTTTCCTGGACGTTTCCTTCTTATTGTTTGATGAAGCTTGTACAGATTTGCACTGATATTTACTCCAGGTTCCTTAAACTATATCAACAGGGATCCCACATGGCCGAAAAAGAAGTTAACATCACCTTGACTGCAGAAGGTTGTGTTTTAATCTTCTTCGGTGGTGGTGAACTTAAAAGTTTCCACTGCATCAGCGATAACGTACTGGATGGCTCGTAGTAATGGCACCAAGTTTCGTCACCAACAACTATTGACCGAAGAAAGTCATCACCATTTTGCCTATAGTCTGTGAGGTATTGCAGAGAAACTCCATTCGCAAGCATTTTTGGTCATAAGGCAAGAGACGAGGAATTGCGAACAAACTTTGCTGTAACCCAGTTTACGAACAATACTATGGACAGCTCCTATAGTCGCACCAACAATTCCTGAAGTTTCTCTAATTGAAATTCGACGATTTTGTCTAATAAGGTCTTCCACACATACCATATTGTTTTGTGTTAATACAGTACACCGTACACCTGGTTGTGGCTCCTCCATAGTCCCCTCTTTTCCTTTCTTAAATTTTCGGTACCATTCTTGCACAACTGG
The DNA here is from genome assembly GCA_014611495.1 of Limonius californicus. Taxonomy (NCBI): domain Eukaryota; kingdom Metazoa; phylum Arthropoda; class Insecta; order Coleoptera; family Elateridae; genus Limonius; species Limonius californicus. Next base: position 9,956 of record JABXWE010059724.1, read on the forward strand.
GTACGCAATACATGCACTTCCATACACTCCTTGCATTCGCGTATGAATCTGCAATGGCACACCCTCAGCGCATAAAAATTGTAGGACCGCACGCTGATCAAACTTGGACGGATTTTCAACAACAAACGCCACTTCAAAATCGAAGTTTTAAAAGCAAGAATCAAATACAAACGCCAGAAACTTATTAATGGGTTGCTTACAAACACTACTATCATTAACAAACGACATTTGAATTATTGCATTTGTTTTCAAGGCTAAGTTGATCTAAGATGGGTTTCAGTTGAACAAGTCTCGTAAAGCAGTACTGAACATCTCATCTAAATTGAATGTGTAGCTTCAGGGCTACTATATTGATTAATAATATGAGAGCAACTAATTCAATTAATAAATTATAAATAAACCAATATTATATTATACAGTTAGATATTAGAAATGTCACGTGCTTCAGTATTAACGGTTTTGAAACTTCTGGTAGTTAACAAACATATTTGTTACTTTTTTCATGTAAAATAACATAAGCTCCAATGCAATTATGAAAGTGAATAATAATATGGCGTCACTTAAAAGTTTGTACGCCACATAATGGCACACACTCTGTGTTGCTGTTTACTGTTATTAAATAAAAGTACTTTCTTTACATTGTGTGGCTCTTGTTAAAATCAAGAAAATAAATATTGAGCGTGGTGTATTATTAATATGGGTGAATGCAATAAAAATCAAAGGCAAACCCACTCTTGGAGTTTTAATTAATTTGTAATTATAAAGATATAAACGTTATAAATATCTCTAACTGTCATACATTAATAATTGACAGTTTACATTTCAAATTTTTATTAGGTTATTTATTTAATACCTTTAAAATTGCCACTACATTTTACCAGTGTTTGTCTATACTTTTAGGTAGCTATATTCAAGGTCACATTGTCATCTCAAGTGTTGTGTAGTTCCTGTGGTCAAAGGTGAGGTTATTCAGTTATGGGCTATGTAAATAAACGTTTATTTTAAATAAAATTATTGAATACTGAACAAAGTAAATAAAGGATTTTATAGAAGATTTTAAAATGTTGACCATTGTTTTCTAAACATAAATGCACTCCTCTCTTTAGATTTTCAAAGACATTCACTAGAGCATCGGGACTAGGTTCATCGAACGAACGAAATCGCATTTTGTAAATCTTCTAGGTTCTGTGGTCTATTACTAAAAATACTGTTTTTTAAATTAGGAAATAGAAAGAAGTCTGGAACTGTAAGATCGAGTGACCTTGGTGGAAACAAACGCCTACTAATTAACCGATAATCATAAAATTCATGTAAAAAGTGTATGACACGATTAGTAGTATGTGCTGTGGCATTGTCCTGCTGGAAGTAACTATTTCTTATTTCATCATCATGAAATTAATTGTAGAAGGGGGTTAAAATATACTGAAGATGATATTCGGCAGTTATATTTTCTGCAAAATACTTTTAAATTATTTGTGTTCTTGAAACTGCGACCTATAAACCGATCTTTTATGGAAGAAACAGTGTTTCCTCAAATAGGTATATGCGAATTACCTGTTGCCCATATTCTCATATTTCGCCTGCTAAGATACCCATTAAGGCGAAGCCAGGTTTTATGCTATTGTGATAATTTTACTATATCAAGTCTCTGTCACATCTTAGAGTGTATACTCCAAGTTTGATACAACTCACTTAAGATTTGTCTTTTCTGTACAGAGTTGGAGGTGTAAAAATGATTATTTAAAACTGGAACACAGAAGCGTCATAAAACTTCAATCGAGAGAACCTCAAGACCTCTTGAAACATGAACACAGGAAGCCATAAGGAAAGTTTGAAGATTTGGTGTTGACTGATCGCCAAGTGACAGTTTCAGTTACTGCAAGAGAAGCAGGTATATCAGAAACATCTATTTTTAAAATTCTTCTTGAAGATTTGGGAATGACCAAGTTGCCAGCACGGAGAATACCCAGCCTGCTCACTCCTGAAAAAAAATTGTGTAGGCGACAAATTTGCCAGGATAATTTGGTGGCTCTATCATAAGAC
>JABXWE010059727.1:0-17503 GCA_014611495.1 Limonius californicus
TAATACTTATAGTTGATCTATCTATTTAAGTTAATTTTGCTTGTATTCATAATATGGAATAAAATTTACATTGATTTATTGTAGTGACTTCTACAGAATACGACACTCCCCCACCATTAGTCTACTGTAGCAATATCTTATGTAAATATTCATATTGTAAAATTAGTTCTAAGATAATGAAAGACTATTTTCTTAATCTTAGAACCAACGCGACCACCACCATTTTATAACAATGCACTACTGATTGTATGAAAAGATTTAAAAACATAGAATCCAGCTTTATTGTTTTCTTGATTTAAAAATAATTTTAGGTACGATTTCTTCCCGTCACCTAAGCGCAAAACATTCCTATAAACTTTGGAATCCATTACTTTATTTTTTACTTTCTGATTTACAGAGGTTGTAATAATATAATAATTGAACATAAGTTAGTAGCAGGCACGAAAATTAATATTGTATATGTTTTACTTACAGAGAAATCGTGAACTTATCCCTGGCAGGGTACCGGGTGTAATAAGAATTGTGGCTCACAATAAGAATACCGAAAAATATCTGTCTAAGAACACGTCGTTTCGGAGTTACAGCCCTCTGAAGTCGCGGTTATTGTTAATATCGATAACAGTTGCATTAAAAAGTTTGTATGAAGGACCATCTTTCTAGTTTGATGTTTATTCATAATTTAATTTCCGTGCATGCACCAAAGGCGTAACTTTTCTTTCAAATATTCATTCTTTCAAAATTTGGCTTTTATTTTTTTTTGTATATTGTGGTCCATACAAAAATACGTACAACAGTATTCTTGTTGCCTAGTGGATTAAGCCAACCGTTTGCGACATATTTCCATTTTTACCGTATATCCTACCTCACAAAAAGTTATCACATAATTTCCACTTTAAAAACACCAAAATTGGGAACGTTATTTGTAATCCTTCTTCAAACACTCCAACACCGCCATCAATGAAAACCCAATTCCCATACTAACAGCACGGACAATCATATTGGTTCGCCTCGCTTTTTCCCTATTTAAAGCTTCAAAAAACGTTAAATATAAAATGGTCCCTGTTGATAATCCTTGGAGCAACACAATAGTCCAAGAGTCGACAACTTTGCGTGTTTCTGTGCTTGAAGATATGATTACTCCTATCACAACACCTAATGAAGTCGTACCAGACAGCAGCAACAGTTGTACCATTGTTGTTTTCTCTTTCATACCTACAAGGTGGACTTCCAAACTAATACAGAAAACTATGCTAGCTGAATGGACAGACACAACTGCAAATAAATACCAAATGCTATCAACCGATTCTTGCAGACCTATCAGTAAACCGTCTAAAATAGTATCGACGGATAGGATTATCACCATGATAAAACATCTCAAAACTTGCAGCTCCATTTTTACTTCTTCCTGTACGACTTCCTCGATTTCCGCATCCAAATCACTTTCCAGCTCTTCTGTTTGAACTTCTTGATCACTACTATCAACAACAGTAGCAATACTGACGTTATCTTCTGAATGTCTTCTACCTTTGTCGCTTTCTTGTTTTTCCTCTATTTCTATGCCATCCTTTTGCTCATTCTCCTTGGGATCCTTCCATTCAATTTCAAAAGCCATACCACTCGGTATTTTTCTAAAATCTGGAGAAACTCTGCTACTCTTAGAGATGATAGACCACGTAGATGATCCTCGTGAGTTAACACCTTGTTGGCATTTTTGTTTGGTTTCCCTAGAAATCCACCACTGAACAACTTCTTCAGACATGTATGTGGTAAAAAATCCAACCGAAATTAGAACCTGGGCAAAAGGATAATTAGTGGGTTCCTCTCTCACTGACTGAAGTGATTCGCGAACTTCAGGCATCACACGCAAGAAACAAGTTGCGAACAACACTCCACTGCCGAAAGATTGCACCAAAATCAATGCAATTTCTAACTTGTTATGTTTACAGTCATTTTTTGCACTCGTTCCGCGATTTCCCGCCAGCTTTTTTAGCACCAAATATATCTTGATAGGTAGAACTCCGAACATAAAGCGAATTATCCCAAACAATATTGCAATCGACACTTTTGTTACAATTATATCCATTATTAAAGTGCAGATTAGATAATTATTTTATTATAAACAATTTACTAAAGTATAAAAATGTTGCAAGTAATTATTTTGGTCGCATCGCATATTGCATAGAATATCAGTCTACAAAGCTCTGTGTCTAGACGTCAATAATAATTCAAGTGTGAAGGGATTGTGGCAATTCGACGTAGTGCGTCGTCATAACATTAGGGAATATCTACAAAAGTTTTATATACGTAAATGAAAGTTTTCTATCGTTATACCACCTACACGAATCATAATGATTTGATTTATATCTGTGCTTGTGTGTTTATTTAAAATAAACTAAAATTACCAGAGTAAACGAAAATCGATACGGGATTTCTACGAACTGCTCCAGCTAATGGGAGTTGATTACTATTGCTTTAGATTGAGGTAGAGGTCAGGGACAACTGAATACTCAAAACGAAATTAGCCTTGGCCATTCACCAAATATTAAAGTGGAAAAGAGGGAGAATTACAAATATTAGCGAAAGTAAGTATTGTTCATTGAAAAGGGTTTTAATTCTTGGTCAATTTATATTTTAACTGTAGTTACTAGAGAAGTCCATATATTGCGTCGATTAACTTTGTTTTAACTTCAGTACTAATGCTATTTTACTGATTATTAGTTTACTAATTACAGTTTCATAATAATTAAATTTATAGAGACGGTCGTGGAGTATATGTTAGACTTCTACGCTGATGGGCTAGGATTCAGTTCCCAGTACCGGAACTCGGACTTTCAACAGCCGTTCTCCCTCACAAAGCATTGGCAAACCAGGGAGGTATTATGCCTAGTAAATCTTCTCTAGAATAGAAGTGCTTACAATAACCGTGGTTCGAAACCCACGTTAAGCTGTAGGAGAGAGAGCATAGGAGAGAGTCGCTACGATTCGTAAGAGATAAAACCCACGAAGAAGAATAGTTACATGCTCACAACACAAAAATTTGGTAGAATGAAGAATCTTGGTCAAACGATTGTTCTTGTCAACTCGCAGCAAACGGATGTCACTGGCTCTTCAGCTAAGACAGGCATAAGGGAGGGTTCGCGGAAATCGATTAAAAGAAGAAAGTGATGATTGTCACCACATACGCGACAAGTCAAAATAATTGGGTGCCGCCCTTCCAAGTCACAGCTAACCAAAGATCCTCGTAAAAGGACCGAGAACCCGTAGCTTGCGGAAGTCGAACCTACCTTGTTGCACTTCTTCTTTACCTCAGTACTGCGTACAAAATACATACAAAAAGGAAAATATACAAAAATAACAAGTCATCTGTTATTGAACAACGCTTTGCGATCGTTCAAGAAAAAGACAAACCAGCCAGAACCGATTCTCAAATCAGACCGAACATTAAATTCAGGACATAATCAGTGAAAATGCCTTCAAAACACGTCCACTCTATTCCGAAAACTACTTTCGGCATCAGCGAATGAAAATACACATATCAGAGATAATTTCCGGGATAACAAGAGGGTGGCGTAAGGTGCGCTGTTTTTATGAATTAAAAGAATGAAACAAAGCTGTCAAACATTCTAATGACTACTAATCAATAAAATACATACGTTTTCTCTGGAGTAGAAGTAGAAGTATTAACAATTCCCGTGGTTCGAAGCCGACGTTAAGCTGTAGGTCTTCTATGCCTGTGGCACTTTAAAACGCACGACGCGGGCATAGGAGAGAAGATCATTAAATCTCGTAAGAGACAACTCACTCAAAGAAGAATCAAATATACACGAGAACTATGCTTTAGCAAAACAAGATTTTGATCTCATGGCCGAGTGGAAGAGTAAATCTTTGACCTATAACGTTACAAGTTTTAAAAAACTACAGCGTGGAAAAGAAATGATTTTAAAGTTCTAAACATCGAATGCAATAAGTCCTGATCTTTTCAATCGAACAACATATAGCTGCTGGAAAAGTGGTACAGCCAAAGAAAAATTGCCATCGATGTACCAAGAAGTGGCGGATGAAAGGTACTCCAGTTGCTTATCAGTACTAAAAATGATGATTCTGCCCTCATCCTCACTTTCAGAGGCTCTATTATTAAAAAGCAAAAATCTCGCCGGATTTTGTCCACTCGTCAATGTCCATTCTCCTGCAATAATTATACAAATAAAATATTAATATTTAAAAAAATATAAAATATTGTTTACTTAGCGGTTTTGTAATTCATAGATTTTTAAATATAATACACTGCTAATACTACTGAAATGGCATTTTCTTACCTTCAGTTATTAATTCCTCTAGGTTAGTGGGGGTTTTAGGGTTTCCATTCTTCTTATGATTTCGAAGAATCCTCTTAACGTGGTGTTCTAAGGGAATCTTTCCCTTTACTCTATCTTCTATTTTTGAGACTTCCTCGGCAAATACTTGAGATGGTTTCGCTAACGTGTCTATAATCCTCTCCTTTATTACTTGGACACTTTTGTGGGCAGAAACTGAGTCATCATCAGCTGGATGATTGTGGGGATTTTTGGCACTGGGATCTTCATTTTCCAGTGTAGTGTGGAGAGTTCCTTTGCAGTATAATTGACAAAATAATAACATTAAAATACTACTTTCAGTTTAAACTTCATTTCAAGCTACGACTCAAAAAATCTTTTTTTGCTTAGATATGTTGTGATCTAAATAATTAAAATAATGTTACATACCTTAATGGACGAAGATTTGCTGCAACGCCATATCAGGAGATCACTGCAAGTTTTGTCTACAGTGTACATATAACCTCCGAAACATAGTTTTGGTTTTCCCTTGTTACTTTTAACAACTTCCATTTTCTTCTTCTTCCTCTATCTATCCTATTATACAAAATAAGTTGATAATACAAGAAGTATTTGTCTTGTCTTATTTACAGACTAATTGCTTTCCTCTATCTATCCAGGTAAGAGACAGGTCCAGCATTATTGACCGTTAAACTGCAATTAAGTCGTTAGTGAGGGTGCAGACTTTTACTGTGTGCAATTTCTTGTTTGGTTTTCTTTTTTGCAGTTGTTTTCTTTTTCCGGTGTCGTTTTTTTCCGGTGACGTTTTTTCCGAGTAATATTTTTTCCGGTGTCGTTTTTTCCGGTGATGTTTTTTCCGAGTGACGTTTTTTCCATGATTTTTTTCCGGTGACGTTTTTTCTAGTGATCTTTTTTCCGTTACCCGGTAACTGATGGTACAGCATACATGGTGAAAGCTGGTCAAAACCAAAACAATTTTTTTCCTAATATAATTCAAGTGACCTATTTGGTTCATGCAATGAATAGAGTGGCCGAAACAATTAGAGGCTAGTTTCCCTTGGTGAATAAACTAATTAATAACGGGGAGAAGGTATTCCTAAAATCACCAGTTCGCGTCGAAATTTACAAAGAACGGCTTAAGCATGCTCCCTTACCACCACAGCCAATCTTTAGCAGATGGGGAACGTAGATTGAAGCCGCTCTATTTTATTGCGAACATTATAGGGATTTTAAAATTGTTGTTAACTCTTTTGATTCAAGTTGTGCGCTGTCTGTGGCAGATTGTCAAGGTATTTTGAAATGTTCTGAATTAGAATCTCAATTATCCTATATAAAGGCTCATTTTTCTGAAATTCCCAACATTATTAATATACTGGAAACACAGTACATGCTTCTCATGGATTATTTAGAATTGTTTCAAAATTTTCATTTCATCCTCAAAAGAAATAAAAGCAAAATACATAAAAAAGTGATAATAAGATTGACGATTAAATTCAGAAAAAACAGCGGACTTTCAACACTAAAACCGATAAAAAGTATTTAAAATGGAAATTTTGTAAACAACGACTTCAACGACGAATGTTTCGGTGTAAAGAGATCACATTTGTTTAAATATTACGCAACAACATCGTGTGATGTAAAGAAAGAAGTAGATAGAAGTTTTTCCAGCTATAAAAATTTATTGAAAGATAAACAAACGGCAGAATTTTCTAGTTGACAATATTGAAAAATATATGGTTATTTATTGTAATACAACTAATAAAGAATAGATGGTAAATAGAATATTGTATGCATAATTTGTTGTTCGTATTTCTCCTATATGTTCTCTATTTTTCGTGTATCTAGTTCCAAATTTCAAGAACATTTTTGTAGTGTGATGTAGATAGCAGGGTATGCTCTTTTTTGTATATCCTTTTAATTAACAATACTGAAGAACGATAATTGTATTATTTCTCTTTTAACAAAATACGACAGCATTTGATTCAAAACTTGCTCTAACTTAGAATGACAGTTTAAAATAAATGTCAGTATTTATCGTATTATGCCATACACAATTTTTAAGAATTTTATATTAAAAAAAATTGTTTTTAGTGCATCTATAAGTGCATATCTCAATAGGTTACTGCATATTTATGCATATATTGAAGGCTTTTTGTGGCATATATTAGTGCATATATGCACTATCTTTACGGTATATCGGCCCAACTCTACTCATAACCAAGGAGTGAAGAAGAAAGTTAATAATAATTATCTTCCGACAAAGACTGCAATGGTAAGTATTAAAAACAAAACTAGCTCAGTCTCTATACAAAATGTTCCTCTAGTTTTCCAAAACCGCAATGAAGTAATAAGTATTATCATTGTTAAACACAAATTTATACACGAATTTCTAACATGCATTTCAGACGAATTACATTTATCAGTGATGCTGTAATTTTGAATTAACATTTCTAAGAAATCAATATTTTTATGATAATGATCGAACGGGCTCCTTCACCATTTTCTTATTATCACAAGCATTGTTATTTCGCCTAATGTTTATATTTTCTTAGAAGATAATTCAGACAGTTAAGATACTTTTAGATTACTAAAGTAACTTATTAGATATGTACTTTTTAAATCTCACACATAAGCTCATAATATTTCAAACACAAGAAACTGAAATTTAAAAATACACTGTAAGCCGCTTAATGTGATCAAATCGGAAGTGGAGGTTTTTGATAATAGTAACCGATTGATAATAATAAACGGCGAGACCATCCTTCCGTTGCAACAAAATGTTCTTTAATTTTTTCATTTCTTCGCAAGTTCTTACACTTTCTGCACCATCAACGAACCATCTACACGTGCATTATGTTCATGGACGACAGCCTGTTAACTTACAAGAGAGAAAGGTCCGGTACCACTCAAGCTTTTATACAAAAAATGCATGCAATCCTAAAAACATCGATAACATAAACCGATCTATGATTATTATAAACTATGTTCGCAAAAATAACATCAATACCCAACTGATAACATTATCCTTGATTGCAATAAGCGACGTGCACTGTACATAATTAGTTTTCGTCGGCCCAAGTGGTCTAGTAACTAGCGCACTTGTGTATAGATCTAAGGGGCGAAAGTTCAATCATGGCCGATATCGATGGGATTTTTCTGGCAGAGAAAAACCTGACAATGGTCCTTGTGTTGGATAAGAAGTAAACTCCTAGGTTCCATGCCACTCTGGCTTGTGACGTGACGAAAATCACTACTAGGGTTTTAACTACCCCAGATAGGCAAAGTTAATAGGTAGGGTGTACAATACGCAAATAATGGCTGCTATACACTGCTCGACAAAATTAGGGGAACACTTTTTTGACCGCCTATAAGTTTTCCAGCAAATGATGGAAGCAGGATTTTTTCTTGTTATATTATTCTCTAGACCTTTATTGACAAAGTGCGAAAAGAATTACGGTGATTCGTTTGCTCGTTTTCATCGTAGACGCCAAAATGTAAAAAAATTCTCAAAACAAAGTGGCTTCTGACCACAAATCAAACACCTGAAACTCATCAAATTAGTCATTGGACAAAGTAAAGCCGTCAGTTCTGACTTTTTCAATGCTTCTGAGTCCAAAATCCGTTATTTAAGTGAAATTGAAGTCACGAGAGCTGTTGCTTTGCTTAAAGATAGTCGATCTATGCGATTTGTAGCAAACCAACTCCAATCGACTTCATCTGTTATCTGTAGAGCTTGGCATATGTAGGTACCAAGAAACGGGTAGATATTCCAGGAGAATTGGACAAGGACCTGAAAGAAAAACTACCCCTCGGGACGACCGGTATATTGTTAATTCTTGTCTTCGCCGACGAACTGCTACTGCTCTTGAGCTACCAAATCTACTCCGAAATGCCACCGGTGTGACAATTTCCGATCAGACGATTAGATGATGACTCAAAGAAGTCAATATGAGGTCTCGCAGGCCTGTGCGAGCTCCTCTCTCGAGCAGGGATCACAAAGTTAGCCGTCTAAACTTTGCCCGCGAACATGTGTAATGGCAACTTCGACACTGGAGGTCTGTGCTTTTTACAGACGAGTCGCAGTTTTGTCTAACTCGTTGCGATGGTCGTGCGAGTGTACAGACATCCTGAGAGCGATACACTGCCGTGTGTATACAGGAAGTGGACCGATTCGGAGCTAGATCGGTCATGGTGTGGGGTGGCATTAGTATAGACGGTAGCACAGACTTGGTTGTCATTCCCCAACGTCTCAAAGCACAAATTTGTGTTGAGACGATTCTTCAAGCGTACGTTGTGCCATTTGCGAACTATTTCGGCGATGGCTTCATCCTACAACAGGATAATTGTAGAGTTTATACCGCCAATTTAACAACAAACTTCCTCCAGGAACGAGAAATCCAAGTGATGAGGTGACCAGCCATGAGTCCAGACTTAAATGCCATCGAACACGTTTGGGATTTACTCGACAGGTGCAGTAGGAAGCGTCCTGCTGCACCTCAGACTCTTCAGGGGTTGGCTGAGGCCCTTGTGGAAGAATGGCGAAATTTACCACAAGACATGTTAAGTCGTTTTATTCGCAACATGCCTCGACGTTGACGGGCTGTTATTGAAGCTAATGGAGGGCACACGCGCTACTAAAGCTTGGTATTCGGGCGTTAACAGAATTTTTATTACATTTTAAGTAATAAAACACATTTCGATTTTGGTAGTCTTTTCAATAGTTTGGTGTTACTCAAGAAAACCGTTTAATTAGAGCATATTTGTTGTTTTTATTTTGTTAAGAAATGTTGAAAGAACAATATACTAAAGTTGATACTTGCATCTGTCTTTAATTTGAAAAATTATGCACGGCTAAAGAAGTGTTCCCCTAATTTTGTTGAGCAGTGTATATGAGATGCTTGGAAAAGCGCGTCCTAGATCTCGCCCAATCAAAATACAAATACAACTAATAGCTCTGCGTTAGATATATTATTACCTGGAGAACCACGTAGCTATGGCCTGTAATTCGATGTTTATGAACATATTGCAATATTGTTCGAACATCGATAACTCATTTCCAGTACAACGAAAAGACATCTTCAAGATCTTCTTAAATATCAATCGATGTTTAAATATTCCTAAATGTATCACTAAAAATTAGTTGCGTCGACATCTATTCTAGAGTTGCACCGATAAGTAAATTGGTCAATTACCGATTAATAGCTTGTGCCTTATCGGCCGATATCAATTAGTTGGCGACTGATTATTTATAATGTAATTAATTAGATTGAGTGTGCTAGAAAATAATATACGTTTCTTACTTCTTTTACATGTTTAATTTCAATGGTTCTTTTCCTACAGTATGGCCTTGCGATAATTATAAAACACGCGAATGACCGATTGACAATACATGACAATTAACATGATTAATTACCGATTAATCGGTATAACCTTAATCTATTCTAAAGGAAGGGTACAAAAATAAAGAAAATGTAGTTAAAAACTCTGCAATTTCTTAAATATTTAGTAGTCTACACTAAAATGATAAAAACGTTCCGTTACGTTATTTACGTTTGGGTTAATTATTTGTTGCTGAAGGACTTCCCACGCCCTAAAAGCTAACGAGAGAGTATCTCAGGTGATGAAGCTCAATTTTACTTCTAGCATTTGGCTTTGCCCTTGCATTTTTATATACTTATTTGGCAATATTAACTTAAATTTGGTAAGTGCATAGATAATATATTTTTGACTATTTACTATTTAAAATTAGATATGACAACTACATATTTTTGTAGTTATTATTTCATTCATGTTTTAGGGAAAATTGCTTTGAAGAAAGTCGATGATTAATAATTGAGGTGTAATGAAAAAGTTAAATAGCTTATTTAGACCTGCATTCCTTTCAAGTTGTATCTAAAATTAACTCACTGAAAGGGTAATTGCTCTCTATTAGAAAGGAAAAGGCATTATTCAAAATAAATAAAGACTCGGAAATCAATCGGCTTATCGATAGCTGGAGAACTACTTTCAGAACTTTAACCCTTTCGCACGCCACAATTCTACTTACCTCATTTGGTTATTCCTGGAAGTCTAATTATTATGGGTCATTTTTATTGATTTCCTTTGTGTGCTTAATTTAGTTTTACTTTGCTTTGAAAACCTGTAGTACCATGAATAAATAACGTACTCCACTTGTTGGTATAATTATTTATTGAAAAATAGTTTGTGACTAAATCTATTTAAGTGTACTCCTAATGGTCTAGCTAGAATAAATTAACACTCTACATAGTTACCATTTGTAAGTTATAAATAATTAATGTTATAAGTACGTATAATTTATAATTAAATTAAGTAGTAAACACAGCTTTGGCGAGTTAGTCTCTTTAGTAAGTTTAGCACATTCAGGTTTAGTAAATTTAAAAATAAATTAAGCAACTTTAATAGTTTCTAACCCTGCCATCATAGCAAATCCTGCGGCAATATAAATCGCACGCTTCATTCTGCAAGCCCTTCGTTCCTTTTCCCTAATAAGAATTTCAAAAAAGGTAATATATAAAATAGTCCCTGCAGATAATCCTTCCAGGAATACAACAGCAAACGATTTAACGTTTGTATGCGTGTCTGTTGTTAAACTTACTACTAAACCAAGTATAACTCCTATAGGGCTAGTAACAGCAAGGACAAGCATGTGCAGTATGATGTTTTTAGTGCTAGTGCCCGCTAGAAAAATTTCCAAACCCATGCAAAACAAGATGGTTGCGGAATGCACAGAAACCGCAGTAAATAAGTACCAAATATTATTAACAGAATGTTGTAGACCTATTGCCAACCCTTCAAAAATTGCATGAAAGGATAAAGCCAAAACCACAAAGATGCACCTTATAATTTGCTGTTTTGTTTTAATTTGCTTCTCTATTATGTGTTCGAGCTCAGAATTTAATTCTTCTTCGAATTCCAGCTCGCTGTTTTCCAAGTTCTTGAAATTTTCTGTTTGGACTTCTTCGTTTACCGCAATTTCCACACTATCATTGCTCTTGAAGTCCATTGGATTTTTACCGTTTTTACTATTTTTCTCCAATTGTGTCGTCTCATAATCTAAATTGTCGGATTTCTGATTTTCTTTTGATATGATAGCAATGTTAGCTGAAGCTTGCGATTTATCTGTCTTCTTACAAGGTTCTTGCGGTGTTCGGGATATGATCCAGTGACTAACTTCTTCGAGGAAATAAATAAAAAAGAATCCCAATGAAACGACGAGTTGGGAATAGGGATACTCATCACCCAAAACACCATTTTCTTTTAATTCTCTCACCGAATAATACACTTCCGGCATCATATGAAGTAAACATGTGGCAAAAAGAACACCTCCACCAAAACTCTGCACTTTAGCTATTCCATAATCTAATATTCTGCGCCTAGATTGAGTAATCACCTTCTTTCCATGCTCTTCATTTTCTATTGTTAACCAGGAACAAATTTGAATGGGCAGAACCCCGAAAGCGAACCGGATCAGGCCAAACAGTATCGCCACAAGCACTTTAGTTCCAATTATATCCATCATGTAAAGGTTTGCTGAAGCTGTTCGATATACTAAACCTTGTTAAAAGTTTTAACATTCAGCTCATGCGCTGCTACACCAACACACGAAAAGCTCTTAACAGTCACGAAAATTCACGTTTATCGCACTTTTCAATTTTCACTGAGTTTTAAGGAAACTACAACGTGCTGGATGACGCACTTGTCCAGATATTGAATGTCATGAGCATTGAGACAATGCTGAAGTATTGTATACACCAGCGCAGTTCCTGTTAACCTTGACTGCTTCATGATCACTACTGCTTCGTAATGTCATCATGAATGGGTCCTCCTCAGCTAACACTGCAGGTACATTTAACTGAGTTGTATAGCTGTTAATAACCATAAACTAAGAGACAAGCCAGTGGCGGCACGCGATCAACTTGTTAACGTCATGTACATGAAGGGTTTTCTAAGGAAACCAAAAAAATAGAGGGAAAATAGCAGATAAAAAAACTTACTACGCGATTGTGGTTTTTGAACCTGGTTTAATGTCGTACAAATTGTAATTATACAAGTCACTGCTTATAAAATACATCTACACGCCTTAATTTTAAATCGCCATGTAAATTTTCCGATCATAATTAAAATAGATCTCAAGGTCTGCATTGAAGGTAATAAGTCTGAGAATTACGGTCAGAAATTCAGAATCAAAACCATCTTCTTGACCTCGTAGTGCTAATTTAAAGGAACGGTAATTGTACGCAGTCAAGATTTCACGATAAAATTAACGATTTTTTATTAATCTGCTTATGAGGATGTTACAGTTGGGTTGAACGGATACTCTGGTGAAAGTCTACAAACACTTACGAAAACTTCTTACTACCACAATATATTGTGTAAAGTTTTTATATACAGTGGTGTGAAAAAGTTTTGCATCAGTTGCACAAATAAGATAAATTGCAGTTTAAACCCATTTTTTTATATTTTTCATTCAATCATTGCATATATAATACAGGTAGATACTCAAACACAGTACTAGCAATAATAATAGCCCAAATGTTGATTCATAAAAAACGGAAACAATTCGATATATAAAATTTATTCAGAAACAGAAAAACTGTACATTATCTATAATAATCACTAATTAATTTAAACTATTTTAGGACTTAATAAGCCAGGCTTTGTTTGTAATAACTAATTCACATCTTCTTGGCATAGAATACACCAGTTGTAATTCTTCCTTCGTAATGCAGCGTTACCAGGCATCAATTATGTATTCGATTATATCCACTTTTTTGTGGGCTTTTTCTAGAAATAATGAAGAAATCCTCTGCCATAAGTTTTCTATAGGATTTAGGTTCGTGAATTGTACTGGACAGTCTATTCTACTAACTTTATTGGTCGACATCCAAGATTAAACATTTGCTCTGTGGCAAGGAGCATTATCATCTTGTAAGATAAAAGCTTTCTCAGGTACTATGTAATTCTTTTCCACTAGGCAGCATCTTCTCCTGTAGGACATCAATGTATTTGGTTGCATTCATCATCCCTGATACAACATGTAGTAAGACTTAAACAATTATTCCCGCTAATTAACAGAAATTCTCCTTTGGGTAAAGAATGTGCTATCTTATTGTACAAAATTCTTCTCAGGCCAATAATAACATATGCTTGTCCCATATGGATCACGACTTCGAAAACAAATATGAGGAAGCTACAAGTATTCCAATGCAAAGTTCTTCGTATTGCCATCAATTCCCCATGGTTTATAAGGAACGAACAAATACACAAGGAACTTGGAATAGACACTATAGAGCAGTATGCTAGAAGATTAACAAAGAATTTTATCAAGAATACCAAAAATAGCAGCAATGAAATCGTACAACAGCTGTGCCAGAAAAATATCCACATCCGACTTAAACGCCAATTACCGCAAGATCTGGTAGATGTAGATTAATATAAAACATCAATAGAGATTAAGTTAGAGGAAATTTATTCCTTCGTTTTAATATATAATGATATTTAATGTAAAATATTATCAATACCATGTATAACATTGTAAGATGATGATCTGGTAAAAGTTAATAAAACAAAAAACAGATACAACATGCGGTTTACGAACACCTTCAGCAGACATGCAGCCCCATATCATGACAGAGGTTGCATGTTTAATTGTTAACAGAAAACACTGTCGTGAAAATTCTTCTCCGGGAAATCTTCTAACATATGTGTTTCCAGCATGATAATTAATGTTCATCACTAAATAATACCTTCTGCCATTGTTCTGGGGCCCAATGGCGATGATCCTTCGCCCATCTCAAACGCTGGAGCCTTTGTTTTCTGAGGAGGGATTTCTTCCGGGATGTGCAACCTGTAAGTCCAAATGTAAAGAGTCTCCGTCTTCCAGTTGAAGTGGATACACTTATTCCAGTAGCTTTGGACCATATTTTGGTTAAATCTGTCGAATTAAAACTTCTGTCTGCCAAGCTCTTACTCCGCAATACACCGTCGTCTCTCACTGATGTTTCTTTTGGACGGTCACTACGGGGTTTATCTTCAATTTTTCTCGTTTTTTGATCACTCTAATAACTGTGGATTGATTACACTGCACTGTCATAGCTATTTCACGACTGGAAGCGCCTTGTTTGTTTTATGATTATTTCATATCATTTTTCATCCGATAATTTGAACGTTTCGGATGGCATTTTGCCATTAGTAAGGACATGCAAAATGCAACTGAATAATCGATAGTACCTGCAGGTATATAATATATACTCATATCATAATCGTATTTCTCTTAATTATGCTTTTAAGTTTAATGTTAAATGCATTTTAATGATCCCATTAGAAAATTGTTTTCTATGTAGTTCTACGTATCTAATCAAGAGATATATTCTTCACATAATCATTAAAATCAAATATTTAAAAGTATTTTTGGAAACTATGCCAAAAATGTAGCTAAACTTCAAAAAATAATTATTTTCTTGGGTGGTGCAGAAGCAGAACTTTTTCGCACCACTGTAGGTTCAGGCGGCTATATGCCTTCTCCTTCGAGTGCTTCGTTCTTACAAGATGTAGCGGCTTCCTCTCCACAGGCAATCGAACCCCAGACATTCAATGCAGAAATCTAAGGCGCCAACCTCTAGCCCACGACCGCCGTGTTTTAGTGAATTTACTATTAGGATATTATACCACTATTTCTAACTTTGTACAGTACACATTCATTAGATTATAAAAAGTTGTAAAAGATTCGTAGTATAATGATTTTTTAACTTTTTTCATCATTTTGACAAATTTCACCTACATGTTGTATTTCTTATTATACTGTAGTAGCTCATCTGTAAGTGCAAAGTTCGCCTCGATGGTTTTACAGCCTCCAACGCCTACCTTTTGTATTTCAGTAGATTCGGTTAAACTAGCAATAAGACTGGTAAATACAATAGTATAATCAAAAAAACAAAATGGACCTTTCTTGTCGAGTTACGTTGAGATAATGACACCGATTTAAAAAAAATGTTCACGAAGTTAGCAACAACATAGAAAACCATAGAGCTAAAAATGAACAGGATAAAAACAAAAACAATGTGCGCAGAGAACACAAACATTATTATCGATAACGTAAAATTAGAAAACATCAAAAAGTATGTATATCTGGGACAAGAAGGTTCATTTTGTAAAGAAAACAAGAATATCTGAATTGATTAACCAACAAGAAAATCTCACATCTAAGAATAAACATGTCGATAGATAGATAGAGTAGAATAGAAAAAAGAAAAAAGTAAGAATAAACTATGGGCCACAAACCTATATAGTTGCCACACAAATAACACAAAAACTAAGAGCAATGAAGAGGGAAATGGTAGGACACGGTAGGTGACACTAAGCAACAAGATTAGACAATAGACAAAGGCAACGGATACCATATGTAAAGGCAACGCAACCAAATGGGTCATATATCAAGGGTAGAAGACAACCGATGGAACGGAAAAATCAAAAAATGGCGACCATGGGGAAAAAATAAGAAGAAGGCCAATCACTAGGAAGTACTACAATTTGAAGAACATAGCGGGATTGATGTGGTTCAGTGCAGCTGCAAATAGAGAAAGATGGTAGGAACTGAGGGAGCCTATGCTCAATTTTGGAGGCAAGAAGGCTTACTGGAGTGCCGTGACAAATGCTAAGGAATATAATTTAAAAATACAACTTTGTATTCAAAAGTATTAGAAATAATTTCCAGCATTTTATTTAATGACGTAAATTTTAGTATTTCTATTACTTATTTCAGTTTGATCAGTTTCTTTAGTAACAGTAGTAAATTGATTACATGAAGTACTCTAGTTTGCAAAAATTTGAAAATGTCTATATAAAAAAAACGTAACTTCAGTTGTCGAAATTTGTTAATGTATTAATTATACTTTTATGTAATAGAAAATCAGAGAAATAAAAATATATACCAACAAATTTGCACGTAATGTGACAAAATATTATTCATTGTGCAAATAAAATTATGAATTAAGAACACTATGCTTCTTCTCTACTATTTTTATGACGGGAGAACAATTTATTTTTATGATCAAATACTATTATTCAAGCACAAAAGCTGACGCTGATTCACACATGAGCTCAACATGTAATGGAAATGTTAGACAACACATGATTCGATCTTAAACCCATGTGTAAATCAACAACACCAATTTTTTGAAGTCCTTTTTTTAATACCATGCATGCTAAACAGAAACGCATGAATGCTCTCTTGGTAGCGTTTACAAAAAATAATATTTTGTGAAGTACGGTGTTACATGACATCATATTCTCACATATTATTCTTCTGTAACTTGCAACGTTGCTTTCTTATCTACAGGATCTTATATATTGTTAAATATTCGGAAATATCGAGTATTTAACCTATTTCTACATCAAAAATAATAATGATCTAATGTAGGTACTGAAATTTAAAGATATTGAAATCTGAATTAGAGTTACCACAAAATTCTAGAAGCAAAAGGAAATATGATGTAAAACTGAGACCTGCTATTCGTGTTTAGTCCCACCGTATTAGGATAATTAATTTCATACTAGTTTATTATTATGTCATATCCGAAATAACGGAAATAATTAAAATAATCTGGTGAAATTCGTGAGCAAAGAGGTGTAGGAATGTTGTGCAATATGATTTTCAAGCTTGATACTACATTTCCTTTGATTTTTACAACCTAAGAATGTACAGAATATTTAATATTTAATACACTCCAAAATCATTATGGGTCACCACAGAAAATTTTGTATATTTTATATATGTATTGTATATATTAATGTTGATGATATAGAATATGACTGATGTTAATGGAAACAGATTATTTATATAAAAGTTTGGTTTAATATAACAAATTATCACCTAATAAGTTCAATCAATTTATTCGTCTAAGGCTTAACCAAACTCCAACGTTTTTTGTTGCAACAAGTTCTTTACAAACTGTTATTCAGTCTTCTACATTATCACATTTTGCAAACTTACATAGCCCAATTACAAGCAAAGCAACATTCATCGATAAAAATGGGTTCTTTAGACTTTAGAGCATCATCATCAGTATTTATTATATACAGGGTGTATCAGAAATCGGTACAAATATTTAAACCAGTAATAGATTGGGTCAAGTAGAATTCAATGGTACTATTCATTTTTCAAAAATCAT
>JABXWE010059728.1:0-10864 GCA_014611495.1 Limonius californicus
TCATAAGCTAGATAATTAAATAATTTCAGCAATTATTGTAAATGTTTAAAAATATCAAATAAACCAAATTTTTTACTTTAATCCGTTACGATCATTTGTAATCTGCACGGCCTCTGAAACACTTCCGTTTAAAAAATTTAGTGGCTAAATTGGTAGTAATGATTATGCGTATAAAAATGTAAACTGTTAATCAATTAAAATAATAATTGCATAATTGTAATAATTTGAAAAATCGTTAATGTTCACTTATAATATAACACGGAAGACCACGAAACGTAAAGAGTTAATCTTAGTATCTAACGAAATTTCAATAATTACAGAATATAATCCAGTTGAAAACCGAAAAAACAATTCGAGACAAGAGCGGGAATGCTAGGGAGTCATCATTCGAAAGGCAGGATGCGAGACTTTTTTCGCATTGCCGAAATGACGGACATTTTCATCTCGAATGAATAATTCGAATGAATATCTCGATTATTAAAATCATTCGAACACTAATCACTCGATTATTGGAATCATTCGACTATGCCCATCACTAATTCGAGTCACATTCTGGTTTTTTGTTTTTCTTTAACAGCCACCTCAAATTTCAAGATACTCGTATATTTATTTAAATACAATGCACGTTTCGCCACATCCGGTGTATTTCTATTTAGACTACCTGTGAAGGATGGATGCATATTCAGCATATAACTTTTCTTGGAGCTTGCTGCACGGTTTCATCGAACTAATGTTTACTGTGTAAAGGAAATCTTCTTCTCAAACTTTTATGAAAGAAGAAATACAAAAATAAATATCAGTGCTAAATAATAATTTGTAAAATGAATGATTTTCAGTAAATTCCAGAACTGAATATACAAAAGTTTAAGTTTTCTGCTGTCAAGAAAGGATATCTGTTGTATAATATAAAGCAAAAATTGTGGAGTAATCTAAAAATTCAAGTTTTTAAACTATTATTCATTATTTCGACAAAATTATATATTTTTATAGAAGTACCAAATTTTCAGTTTCTTGCAATTTCGTATAACTTTCGGACAAATTCGCAGTGGGCGTAATAATACCTGCACTAAGTAACTGAACCGCATGGGTTTTGAAATTCGTATTTTCTGTCCCCTGCAATAAACATGACATTATGGCAAAAGCGGACCCTTTTACCCCAATATAAGTTAATAATGTCAATAAAACTGTAAAATAATAAAATATCTTTTGTTGGCCTCAGTACAGTTATTGCTACCTTATTGCTTTATTGCTTTCCCAAATTTGCTGGCCCAAGAAAAGACCATGAAGAAGATATCTGGATGTAAAGTTTTGGGGAAAGACTACACATTTCACAACTGGACGAAAGCAATACGTAAACAACTAATAGAACATTTTAGTCTTAGTTTTATATCTAACTCTGAATTTTATTTTTCTTATATCATATAATAAAAAATTTCCGGTTTGACCTTTTATATAAGAATAACGAAATCTGATTCTACTTTAGTTATTTGCATAAAATGTATAAATTTCTGTTTAATCCGTCGTGTGCGCAAAATGGAAGACGAGTGTTTACAACAGAGGATAAACGATTTTAAAAACTCACTCCAAATTATTTATGATACTAACGTAATCTCCCGCGTACAGATCAAGTTTGGCGCAGCAGAGACAGTTATGTACGTCGAGCACGTAAAATCTAAAGAAAGATAGATCTAAATGAGGAAAACCCACATAACCGATCATAAATGAAAATACTTCTTGTTTATTGGCCGAATTAAAATGCTAGAAATTTCTGTGGAAACTGCTGGTTCCTCTACTGCAATTGAACGGGTTCTCATCTTTTTCTGAAAAGGTGGGTGCCAAGAAAACTTTCTGTTTGTGAAAGTAAAAATTTGTATAATGTTTGATGGAAAATTTTGCTCTACGGAATAGTAAATGGATAACTTTCTACACCTCGTTGAAGTATGACATCCAAAAACCAAGCAAGAATATACAATAACATAACATGCTGCCAACGGCCTCCGAGAAACTGTACAAAAGACTTATTGAGACGTTGAAGGAATCCTTTTAATTGATTACCTGCAGCCAAAAGCCACACTCACTTGTAAATATTACGCCAAATTGATATGTAAATTGGGCAAAACAACTAAGAACATATGTCACGCTAAGTTAACTTCCAGGATGTTCTACTTCTTGACAACACCTCCTCGCACACATTTAAGCTTGCACTTGACGCCATTAGTCGATGTATATTTTCCGAGTTCAGCCACTCAACTGACCCTATCCATTTAATTATTTAAAAATCAAATCGGATATTTAAGAAGCAACATTTTCTAGACAATTCCGTAATGAAAGCAGCATTAATAAGTATTTAGAGCACATAAAAAGAGTTGTCATTTAATTGCTTAATCTTCCTGCATAAACTGTATATATGTTAATGCGGATTAAGCTATAAAATAGAAAAAAAAACAACATGCTACTCTATTATTTCCCTAATCTAGTTAGACTGGAAACATTTGAAACTTCCCTGGTAAAAATTAAATATAACACATACCACACTTAATCGATTAAACGTTTACTAATAAACACCAAATAAGTTATATAAATGTTATTTATTTAACTTGTCTTCCTCAATCAAAATTTTATTTTTACATTTGAATAACAGAAATGATCAATTATCAATTGGTTTGTCACATTATAAATATTTCTGATCGCGTAAGAATCAGAGCGGGCGAGGATACAAAGCTGGCGCGATCTCCACGGTCTACGATGTCACAGCAACACTGATTTCCCTAAGGCTGAATAAAGTTCGATTTAAAAACACTCCGGCTTTGTGTCACTGCTGTGTACAGTTGTTCTTGAAAATATTGCTCAATCTTTTCTTATTATTTAAACAATATGTTTGCATTGAATTATTTACATTAAATAATCTCGAGAAGTTGATGCTTTTTGCCGC
The DNA here is from genome assembly GCA_014611495.1 of Limonius californicus. NCBI lineage: Eukaryota > Metazoa > Arthropoda > Insecta > Coleoptera > Elateridae > Limonius > Limonius californicus. The sequence continues at coordinate 2,933 of JABXWE010059728.1, forward strand.
AATCGTTGAACTTAAAACTAAGGGAATTAAAACAAAACCACGGATAGAAAATTGATTTTTTTTGTGTTTACAATTTTCCTTGAGTGTACAAAGTGTTAAAGTTTCATAAGCGAGTCATTCTGTAGCACACAACCCGAGGAAAAATCACAATCCTTTATCCAGGTGACCATTTTACGTGTCAATTATTTCTCAGCTCAGCACGATTTCAACTGTTATTGGATTTTCGTGCTTCATCGAATATAATTCCAGGGAGATACATTTTTGATATTCATGTGAACGAAATTATTAAAGGTTTTCATTCTAATCCTTGAATAATTTACTATATGAAGTAGGGGTCAGTTCGCCCTCTTGACATTCTTCTGCACTCTTGACAGTCTAATTTTAAATTCGTATTGTTGTTGAGATCTTGAAAACAAGAATATAACCAACTAGAAAAATTAAATAGTTTAATGAAACATGCACTGCATCTATTTTCATTAATCAAAACACAAAGAAGCTGCCTTATAAATATGTTTTCTGTGCTACTTAGAAGAAAAGACCTGGAATTCCAGTTTATGAAGTAGTAAATCCTTATGAAAATTTTGAAATGAATGGTTTAGGTACAAATAATTATACGGTATGATCAAACAAATTTTCACTAAGGGTTGGCTAGATAAAAAGCTAGTTCTTTCATGAAGCCATGCAGTTTATAACATTTACTGAAATTATTTATTAATGATCAAAGTATAGTTCTGGTGCTACTATTATTACGCATTATACAAATTTTGATAGATTCTGCACAAATTCTTTCAAGATGTTTAATAAATAAAGCTGATTTAGGGGGTCTAACTATCGCTACATTACATTTCTTGCTTTACATTAAAAACGAAATATTCCATATACGAGGAGTGCTGAAATTAATACAGTATACTGGGTGAATCTTAAATGGCGAATAACAGACATACCATCTGATTCTGGACCAAAAATGGAGCATTAAAGTGTTTATCATCGATATGCTGTTACCCTCATAGGTGAGGAGTTATGGGCAGTCTTAAGTTGGATTCCGGGTCCCTTCTCGTGCGATATTTTTATGAAATGATGATTTTTAACTGTAGTTTAATCTACAAAAGGAATCACCAATCTGTAATTGTAGTCATCATACCCTTGGACTACCCAGAACTTCCATCCGAAGTTTAAAGCTTCTGCAATGCTAGAGTTTTTCAAAAATGTTGTAACAACGTGCAATACAAATTTCACATTTTAAAACAAACGTAGGTTTTGACGTAGTTTTTTTATTTTAAGTAATTTGACTTTTCATGGCATTTCTGTGACTATTTGTCGATCAAAACGTCGTGTTTAATTCTCTTTGCATTCATTATCGTAGTGTTACCTTCAGTTTAGTTTGATTTTAGTTTATTTGTGTTTGATTTCCCAAATTAGCGTCATGGAGTACAGTTTTGTGGAGTATGCAGACATGTATTTGATTTTAGGGGTATGTCGTAGCTATTTTAATGCTGCTCCTAATTTGTATGCCGAACGGTATCCAAATAGTAATGTTATTCGACGATTGGATCAACGAATGCGAGAAACTGGAAGAACTGCATCCACTCCAGTAGCTGACAGAGGACAGCCGTCCTCATCGAGTTTTGTTACCACTAGTTGAAAAAAATATCTTAAATGTAGTCGAAAATGAACCAGAACAAAGCACCCCATCGTTGCCAGAATGTTTGATGTTAGCCAAAGAATAGTTCATCGCTTATTACAAGAAAATGGCCTGCACCCGTATTATTTATCAACGAGTACAGGGATTATTATCAAAAGACTATCAGCAAAGAGACCGATTCTGCAGATCGTTACCTCGTGAGCAAGAAGGGATCCTGGTTTTATTGGTCATATCTTGTGCACTGATGAAGCTACGTTCACCAGAAATTGAACATTTAATATCCATAACATGCACCAATGGACCTACGAAAACCCCCATGCACTGTACCAAACAAATCATCAATTTCGGTTAAGCGTTAATGTGTGAGGTGGTATTATTGGTAATAGGCTTATAGGACCACAGATTTTGCCTGATCGTCTAAACGCGAATAATTTTGTTGAAATCTTAGACACCGATTTTAGGGATCTATTAGGTGACGCACCATTAGATTTAAGAAGAAATATGTTTTTTTAAATGAACGGGCACCAGCACACTGGGGAACTCAAATACGAGAATGGTTAAATCATGAATTTCCAGAACGATAGATTGGTCGTGGTACTCCATTACCTTGTCCACCAAGAACCCCAGATTTAAGCTGTCTTCATTTTTTCTTGTGGAACATTAGAAGCATTTGTGTATGCAGTGGAAATTAATATCCGAGAGCAACTTCAGCAACGAATAAATGAAGCAGTTATAGTGATTCGATAAAACAATATGCTTCAAAATCTAGAAGGGAGCATAATACCATTGAATATTCAATGATAATACGTAGGTGTATGAAATGCATAGTAGGTGGGGGTAGCCACTTTGAGCAGTTGCTGTAATTTACAAAATAAAAACCTTAAAACGTTTCGTTACTAGTTATGTACTGTTAAGTCAAAAATCCAAGCAGCACATTAAAATTAGGATATCACCATGAAGAAGGTCTAGTATGCCTGTACACAATCTCCTTAGGTTCCATATGAAATCATGTGCGTTGCTATGTGAATCGCAGGCGACTTAACACACAGCTCAGGACGACTGGCCACACAGTGTTGCTAAGTTTACAAAACTTTAATTAAGAATTCTTCAAAAACTAAACGTTTCCGGGCAAAATGCTTGTAGAATTTTTTGCTCAGTTTTTGATGTAGAATCGCGTGATGTAAATGTTATCGGCCATTTAAGATTCACCCTGTACAAAAAAGACTACCTATTACAATATCAATAACTTAATTAGTTTTCGATGTAGTGTCCCTGCCTAGGGATGCACTTGCGCCATGGATGGAAGCTTTCAAGTACTTCCTGGAAGAAGGCTTTGAGTTACACTCCTATCTGATTAAAATATTTTCCTTGCTAAAAATTCTTTTAGTGGGCCAAACAAATAAAAACCGGAGGGAGCAAGGCCAAGACTGGTCTCACTGGATTTTTTGTTTCCCTTGTTTTTGCAGCATGACGGCATTGTCTTGCAGAAAGCAAACAAAACTTTGTATTGTCTTACATTTGTGCCTGATCCCTACTTAAGTATATCACGCAAAAGTATTAATTGGAGAACGTTCTGAAAGGACATCAAGAAATACCACAAAAATATTCGCAGGACTTTATCAGCTGACATCACGGTTTTTGCTTCCTTTTGCTAAGGAGGAGTAGTATGATAGAACTGCATGCTTGAATTTTAACTCGGAAATAAAATAATGTATAGGGCGGGGATGGCTCAGTGGTAGAGGGCCAAGGTTTGGATGTAATAGTCCAAACACTTCCCGGTTTGAATCTCTCCAGGGTCGGAAATTTTTCTAATTCCCTGGGGGATCGATACTGGGTCCCGGTCTCGATTTGCCATTGGGGATCAAATTAATGGCACTCCTCGAATTACGGTCGCATTAGAGGAGTATCAAGATCATAAACAAAAAACATTCACACACAACAGGCAAGCCAAGCATGGTTTCGCACCAGCACGGTAACCCGCAGAGGCGGGCCCTGTTGTGCATAGCACAAACTAGCTTAGCCTTGCCCCACACCGCCTCGACACTGCGCAAGCGGTACAAACGAGGATCACGATAATAATATAATAAATAAAATAATGTACCTAAGTTTATCAGTTGAATATAAAAATCTATCTCTTTTCTGTTATATCGCTACAGTAAAGAAAAAGCGATTTGCAAACGATTCAACTTGTGTTCGTCGGTCAACAAGTGCCAAATCCAAATGGCACTCACCATACGAAAATTTACATTGTTATCACAAGTTGTTCCGCCTCTAAAAGATTTCGACCACGTGACTTTTAGAAAGACATTGATTGTGCTCGCAACATTGTAAGAATTTTAGTTGAATTTACGTCTCATTCGTAAGAAATTTGATTATTATGTGCTGTTCCGCTCTAAAATGAACAGAACTTACTGACATTGTCACCGTATGCGCCAAAATAATATTACAGAGGAACAGTTTCCAAGAATATATTTACAAGAATCACGGCCAATTAATCAGTTAATTAAATTTTTAGTGTTGTCATCGGATAGGGTTTCCGTTTAAGCATTCCTGCTTAAATTTGAACACTCTTCGTGTATATAGAATTGTGTTGAGAAACAACTAGATAAATGTAAAAGAATGGATGATAAACGTAACATATGAAATACTAGTACACTCACCTTTCTACTGACTTCTCACAACTTACTTCTTACCTAGCTTTTAAATCTTTGCCAATCACTGCTAAAACTTACGAATTGGTATTCTTCATGTGCTTCTTGTGCCATTATTGTGTAGAAAACCATGAGCTACATGTACTGTGCATTTTGAAATGTTGGAGACCGACTTCTTTATTTAAATTGAATTGTGTTATATTTTAAATATGGGACAAAAACTTCGATATGTTAATAGTTAGATCTTCTCAAGGAAACCTGTTTAGCTTTATTGAACATTTACCAAGCTATTCAAACCCCTAATTTTACTAGGCACGAAAGACTTTGAGAAACTTCTAAGAAGATTGTAATGCCTGTGGGTGTTAAGTTATGCATTCAGAAATCAGAAGTAGATAAAAGTTTTCTGTAGTAAAATAACTGTTACAACTAAACTGTACTTTGATAACTTCTACATATTTGCAGTAAATGTCATGTGTGTGGCTGAAATAAAGACAGATTTTGAAGTCTTTCTACGCATTTTTGTTCCGAGGAAGAAATTCCATGATTTGAGTTCTTGTTTAAAATGGTAAGGTGGGTTTAATTGTATCTCGCAGCACACCAATTACGGATTAGTCGTAAACCACAATAGGTGAGTAAGAAACTCCCAAGAAATACACAGTTAACTTTGAGATCACCAAATTAATAGTTTTTTTTCGAGGATTAAACGGCTTTTGCTGTAAAAATAAGGTCAGACGGGTTTAAATGCAAAAATTACGCTCAAATGGAAGTATTTTAAACCCAATAAATCTTCACTTAAATCTATTTATGTCTTTCCACATCCACAAAAATCAAATTTGCAGAGATAATAACCAATAAATTCATAAATCGTGAGTTCAATGACCAAACACCCTTTTCGGCCCTTACTTCGGCCGACCTGCGAAAGGCTAAACTGAAAACGTCTCAAATTTATAGGGGCGTGCTATAAAAATATAACCCGTAAATAATGTATTTCAGCTACCGTGACTTAGTAGGGCTATAAACACGGATAGAAAATGTACAGCAAGCCTGCACAGGCCTCTAACAATTCAGGCATAACATTTATGACACCGGCGAAATGAAAGAAGGCGTCCTGTCGTTTTCGGCGTCCCTAAATCTCGGCCCAAGTGCTTTTCAAATAAACTCGGCACATTCTGTTATTTTATTGTACAAATTGGATAGGAGAACGTGACTACACGAAGGCAAATCCGAGACAGGTTTTTAGATTTTGTGGTTATATTTTCCAATTTTATAAAATTGTTAAAAAATTTGGTGTGGAATTCAGAAATTTTAATGCTTAGTTATTGCGATACAGTTTCTAAAAAAATTGGAATTGTTTTCCCATAACCTTGCTGCTTTGCTTGCATTTCAATGGCTATTACATTTAATTCCTTTTAAATATTTGGTTTTTGAAAAATTAATCTACATTTTTTCAGATCTAAAAATAATAATATCTCTGGCTTTCTATCTATCTGTTCCCCACCTTTCTCTCGGCTCTTTCTGACATCATCATCATTATCATCACCTTTCTTATAATTTTTTTAATTTACAATACAATTGAGATTTTATGTATTGTTTTAATAACTCCTTTTGTAGACATAATAGTCCTTTCTATTGGGTACCAAGACTACTACAGTTAGTTTATTGCCGATATATGATTTTATACATATTTACAACACAACCTATAAGTACTTAAGGTTATTAGATATCCTAGCTTACACTGAGTAATCCCGATTATTTTGAAAAAAATCAAGTTTGCTTTTGGTTTTAGTCTATATATTAACAAAAAAAAGAAAGATAATGAATGGCTATAAAAAGAATAAAAATGGACATTAAAATTCGAAAAAAGAAATTCTAAACTTTTGCTTATTCAAGTAGAGCGAAATTAAGGGCCTAATGTTTTTCAAATAAGAACAAATTTGTAAATTATTAATTACACATTATTTCTTTTTATCAATATCAACTCAAAATGCTAATATGGAAACGATGTTTTCTTTAGTAAGTGTACAGTAGGCACACGACTGTAATCGATTGTCAACAAACGTGTTGCAGCGGCCAGTTTAATATTAAATTATTTTCATTTGCACAAGTTTATCATATTTGTTAAATTGAAAAATGAATTTGAAAAAATAGTATCTTCGGCAATATATAGAGAAGGTTCTATTCAGTTTATTTAATATTTGATTTATAATAATTATTAGTATATAAGTAAGAATATTTTTCTCAAAACTTGTATACCTGGGAAATGTATCAACCACGGATTCCTTCATATTTGCTAGCAAAAGCCTGCCAACAATTTGAAATACATATCTCTTCTTTTATTATACATACAGTATGGCAATTATTCTATAATTACCCCATGCCCACAAGATTTATTGTGTACGTTTTTTGAGTTTATTCTTTAGTCATGCTTGTGAGACTAAAGTAGTAGTAGTTAGTAAGTAACTGCATGCTATAACAGTCACCTCTTGCCAATTCAACCCGATATCAACTTTAAAGAATGCTACCATAACGATTTCCCTAACAGAAGCTCCAGAAATTGAATCATGCACTTTACACGTATAAGTACAGAATAATAAAACGACACAGTAGAAACGACAAATAAAGGTCACGCGTTAAAGACCATGATGTCATACATACGCATCATAAAATCGATATAAATGAAATTTATATTTTGGAATTGACCATATTAAATTTGAATCCAGAACAAAAAACCCCCGGACAAAAAAACTGGGATATAAAACCCCCAGGCAAAAAACCCCCGGACCTAAAACCCCCCGGACAAAAAACCCCAGACATAAAACCCACCGGACAAAAAACCCCGGACAAAAAAAAACCCGGACTTAAAACCCACCGGACAAAAAACCCCGGACAAAAAACCCCGCACAAAATTAATTATATATAATATAAGTAATGCAAAAAATAGTTATTTTTGTTAATATTTAATCACTTTAATCAATTTACTTTACAATCTAATGATATTACTAATAGCATTTAAAAAGTTTTCAATATCGCGTTCCCTCTCAATAAAATCGTTGCACAGTTGCTTTAGACGGATTTGTAAATTTTTGTATGCTTTCTGCTTACTAGCTAATTTTAGGATTAAAAGATAATTTTAAGTTTTTGTTGTTTGTGGCCATTTATTTGAGTTAAACTAAATAGCGTGCGTACAAATAAAAACGGATTCGCAGTGGCCTTTGGAATTTGAGGGCTTGTCTTCATTTGGTTCACACGCTGTGGTAATGACAATTATCATAAATGCTTTTTGTCCACGCGAAAAAACCAATGTTAATTCACGCGGTGCCACTGATTAAGCTGTATTTACTAATTTTTTTTCTAATTACTCAACTATAAAAGTCGAAACGTTATAAATGATAGCAAACACTAGCGTTGACGTTTGACAGATCCTAACCTAACCTATGATATGACAGCATTATTTGTTAATCGTGTGAACCAAATGAAAGACAAGCCCTCAAATTCCAAAGGCCACTGCGAATCCGTTTTTATTTGTACGCACGTTATAAATTTACACTGAATTCATACCCTATAAAACAGATTAAATCCGAGCTTTTTTTTTCGACGGCTTTTTTATCCTAGATTATGTTTTGTGGGGATTTTTTGTCC